>VYZM01006659.1:0-37610 GCA_013398915.1 Dromas ardeola
TCTGTTCTACCCCAAACCAGGACAGTCCTTTATCAGAGAAATATGCGCAAATATGCTGCAATTCTGTATACGTGACCATAGACTATTATTAGACTATTAGTGGAATACTATGGCAGATGAGCTGTTTAGTTGAGATGAATCAACTCAACAGTGGGGTTTCTCAAACAAGGATTCAGTCGTGTGTATGTTGTCTCCATATATGTGCAAAAAAGCAAGTGTTCAGAACACCGTTTTCAGTAAACTACACCATTAATTAGGCCTTTGCATATTGACATTTTTTGCTGCTGAATTTAAAATAACCCATTAGATATCTAAAAATAGATACCCCTACAGTAATAAGGATATTGCAACATTTTGGGATGTTTGGGTGACATAGATGAAATAGCATCTGGTTGCAATCATAACTGATACAGATCTGTCAAACTAGTCCCTGATGGATATTTTTGTTGCTGTGTCTCCAACTCTGAGAGGATAGTGATGTCTATGACACTGTAATTAAACTCTCAGTCCATCTGTGCAGAAGATTTTATATTTTCAATAATAGAATGTTTTCAGTATTTGTACATTTTTATTTTGGCTTGTTAAGGAAAACATTATCCTGTGTAACTTTCAAGAACAGTTGGTAAGGAAGTTTCCTTCAGAATGTTTCTATGAAGAAGAAGGCAGCAAGTACCTACAGTATTTAAAGGTTAACAATTTTCTTCCTTTACAAGACCTATGTGCAGACTGAAAGATGCTTCTTTTGTAAGAGTTAGTGACAGTACTAGAACACAAAGTAGGGCAGAAAGCTTTTTTTTCACTTTCTTCCATGCATTAAATATTATATAGCTATCAAATGTGTAGGCACTGAAACTACACTAGGGCTAGAGGCCAAAGAATTGTAAAGACAGAAGACATCAGAAAAAAGTTTGCTGATTCAGTAGATAGCCACATTTCACTTTTTGTATGAGAAATGATGTCAAGAAAGCTGTATTGCTGATTTCAACAGTTGCAGCAAAAGATACTTTGCAGTCATGAGCTCATGAGTTGTCAGATATATATAAAGTTCTCAGAATGATGGAAAACACTTTTGGACCTCAAATAGGAATGTACACACCCAAAACAATTTTCAATGAGCCTTTAAAGGAAAAAAAAATACAAATTAAGACTTCAAAACTACTGTAAAAATAACAGTAGAACATTATTATAAAAAGAACAGTAGAAAGTGGCGCTGCCTAGAGAATGACAATTCCATTTCCCTAGAAACTTTTAAAGTCTCAGTATCTGTTTAATCCCGCGTTGGTATAAAAAAATAAACAGCGAACCAGCCAAAACCACCACCCCTACCCCCACCCTAAAAAAAACCCAAACAACCACAAACCCAAACTTCAAAAAAAACCATTTTCTGTTAGAAAATGAAGTGCAAAGAACGGTAGTACCAATATTCAATACTATCGATATAAAATGCTATGTTATAAAACATCTGCCTGAGCTTTCTGTCTACATAATTGAGTTCAACTCATTCAGCTATGCTTTCACTATCCCAGCTCAATTTGAGTCATGCAGAGTACAGATGTAATGCTAGTTTTCATCATTATTGCCTAGTGTCTTACAAAGAAAGTGGGAAATTCTTGGTTTTGGTTGAAACCATCAGCTTTCTGCTAAGTATTTCTGTTTCAAAAATGTATTTCACCAAATATATTCTCAATTCTTCCATTTATGAAGGAATAATCAAATATGAGGTAGTCCATTGCTTTTGTTGTAATAAAATAGATTCAGAAAAAAAAATATGTTTTTACTTTAGAGGAAAAAGATATGTTTTTCATGAGAAAATTAGACACAGTTGAAAAATGTGAGAGTTGGTTTGATGAGAAAAGAAGTGATGGGATTTCAAAAAAATCACAAATCTGTTTTATCTATTCTAAATACCCTGTCAATAAGTTAATGCATTCTTGAATATAGATATTTGTAATGCATTATTTGATCGTCATCACAGTTGTGAATTTTTTGGAGGCCTATGAAGATTTTTGCCTACCTCACTACCTCATCTGTCCTCACTACTTCTTCTGCCTGGTCAGTGGCACTCCAAGCTTTGGCTGCTGCTTAATGTTGCAGCTGCTTTTGAGTTCCTTACGAGCTGCAGTTCTGCACAACTGCTAGTGTCATCATTTGTCTGCCACTAGCTCTTGCAGCCTTCTGTAGCTGGTAACTTCCACCATATGTTTCAATAAAGGGAAGGAGGAAGTAATGGGAAAGAAAATTATTATCTGAAGGCTGGGAGCTACAGGCATCTCTGATACGTCATTCTGTATTTTCCTACTAAACAAAAGGCCACACAGCTAATGAGAAAACAAAATTTATAATGCAATATGCACAATCAATTACAAGCTGAAAATTATGGCCCTAATATTTAATATATAATTAAAAATAAGTGGGTTTTGGAAAAAAAAAAAGAAAAAATCAAATTTTCATACACATGCCACAGGAAGAACTGTCTACATCAGTTCCCAACAACTAATATAAACTGTTCTATTTCATCACTTTTTCACTTCATATTTTAGGAAAGTGTATTCCACTGAGATTCCACTATACTACATTTGACCAGGTTTTTAATACCATGTGTAAAGTCAAGATACTTACAACAGTTTTTCAGGTATGTTGTATTGCAGTAAAACAGTAGAAACTGAAAGTAAGCTAAAAATCCCAACAAACAAAAAACAGTTTCTGTTTGGTACTCAGGATGTTTTGAGTTTATTAAACTATATCACAACATGCCAAGAGGTGGGAAGATTGAGCTAAAAAAAAAAAAACAACACGCAAAAAAGGAACTGAGGAACACAAAATCAGGTTTAAGCTTCCTATGGGTATTCACAGAAATATAAGCTGACACTTTACGAAAGGCCTCTGTGCTTCATGAAATCATAAGTTTAGAAGGGACTCCAAAAGATAAGGTGTACCATCAGGTAGGTGTAGTCACTACTGACACATGTTTGTCTGCCTTTCAGTTAAAGAGGTTCCTAAATCCCTGGAATAATCCATTCCAGGGCTTAGCATTTAAATTATATTTTTTTCCTACTGTCCGGTTTTCCTCGGTGCAATTAAACTTCGCTACTTCTTGGCTTATGCTGTTTGGAATAAAGAAAAAAAATCTTGTGTTCTCTCTTACAGATGCCTTTTTATGCACATTGAGTTGCTTACTGCATTCACTCCCCAGCCTTTCCTTTCTCTTTTTGAACTGCACGTACTACTTTTTTCAGGGTTTCCTCATTCAATCCTGTATACCGAACATTTGATGTTTAATTCTTCTTTTGACTATCTCCTGGCTAGTCACAGTCGCCCAAATATTCCTAGAAATGTGGTGCTGAAAACTGGAAGTAGTATTCCTACTGAGATTGTACAGCACTGAGCAGAATAGAGAGATTGTTTCATATCTTCCAGGTTATACTTCTTGGATACGTCTGCCTATTATTCTTGCATTTTTTTTTATGGCCTTTCACAATTTGATTAAGACTTTACTAAAATCAAATTCTATGTTACATTTGTTGCTCCTTTGTTTACAGTTCCTCCATCATTTTATAAATAGAAACTGGTTGATTCCTAATAAATCCATATTGGCTATAATTCATCTTGTTTTCTTACAGGTGTCTCCAAATATTTCTTTCGTTATTTGTACTGGGTGTCAAAGTTACGGTGGCAGGTGTATAATTCCCTACTTTCCTACAGACTTTTGATAGAAGATAATGTATTTTCAAAAAGACTTCATGAGTTATCAAAAATAATTGCTAATAGTTCTCAGATTCCATCAGCTTATACTTTAAATAGTGTGGGCTGAAACTCAACAGTCCCAGACAACCTGAAAAGCTGTAATTTATTCAAGTTCTCTCTAACCTGTTCTTCCTTATTCAAGGATGAGAACTGATCTTGTGCTGATGTTGTCTACAGACTGCATTAATGACATTATAATAGAAGACCTTTTGGTAAAACAAATAGAAGCCCCCACAGCTTTCCAGCCACAACTCTGATACTGAATAAAATAGGGCATTGATAACTGTTTACACACCATTTGGCACTGCTTTGTCTCACTACATCTCATACTGCCTGAGGCAATACAAAGGCACAAATCAATAATTTGAACAAGACTATATCAGAGTTGGTTCCCTCAGCTTTCTACAATCTACTGCAGTAAGCTTTACACTGTCCATCCCCACTACACACACTCATGTCATACACTCAGGCTATGTCTATAAATTCAGCTATGTGTAGGACCAGTCTCAGGCATGGGAACACAATTCTCTGTGCTCACAAACTGATGGAGAATCCCCTGTCAGGGTTTTTGTGCATTCCACCTAGCACTGCCCACTCCTGAGTACAGTTGTGGAGTTATAACTATGCTGGGGCCGTGTTCAGTAGAGAATTTGCCTGCATTCACAGTTTTGGAAGTTCATAGAATCATAGAATCGTAGAATGGTTTGGGTTGGAAGGGACCTTAAAGATCATCTAGTTCCAACCCTCTTGTCACGGGCAGGGACACCTCCCTCTAGACCAGGCTGCTCAAAGCCGCATCCAGCCTGGCCTTGAACCCCACCAGGAATGGGGCATCCAGAACTTCTCTGGGCAACCTGTTCCAGTGTCTCACCACCCTCACAGTAAAGAATTTCTTCCTAATATCTAATCTAAATCTCCCCTCTTTCAGTTTAAAACCGTATCGCTCCACTCCCTACTAAAGAGTCCAAAAAAATGACCAGTTTACAAGCTACACATAAGCTATATAGTGTTAGTTGACATTAGTGCCATGAAACATTCCTGGCCATGTTTACTTTGCAGGTGTATGTACAGCCTCAGTTTCCCACTGCAATGGAGTCCCTGTTTTATACCAGATCCAGAGCTAAGTGCTGTATAATACCTTTGTGGCCAGCTCATTAGTGAAAACCAGAGAACAGTTACTAACTTGTTTTAGTTAGCAGTTAGTCTTTTATTTAATTTCTTCATTTTTGTTCTGTGTTTCCATCCTTCTTTTTATATCAAGACCACAGTATCCATTTTGTTTGATTTCAATTAAAAGCATGCAATGTTCATCACTCATAACACTTCAAACTTTCCTCTACAAGGCAACACAGCTTCTGGGAATTCTTTCATATAAATTCCTATTTCTCTTCAAGCCTGCCTTCCTGTTTTGATTCTTTTGAATTTCCTCTTTCCAATTCTGAAGACTATGAATGTAAACATTTTGTACTTAGTCTACCTAACTAGGTCCCACGTCTATATTCCCAATCAGTTCTTCTCTATTAATTAGAATAAAATCTATTAATTAGAATCACATCCTCAAGATGTTTTCTGCACCTTCTGTACAACTAAATTGTTATTAATGCCTTCCAAGAATTTGTGGATCAGTATGGCCAGGGGATTCATCTCATCCAGCTGTTGAAATCAACAATGCAGGCTAAGAAATCTGACTGTGTCATTCAAAGATTCAATTACAGTCAGTGGAGAAAAAGAAGCACTTGGAGTACATCATTCATCCGCTGCATACCAAGTGAGTTCTGCTGTTACTCACCAATCAGTCAATCAATTGAGGGAATAATTTCGGTTGAGGGAGTGGTTTTGGTCCACTCACCAATTGGATCTTAAAAGAACTACAGCTGCTTTCATCGGAATTTCTGAAATGACTTTTCACTACATAAAAAATAACTGTAGATTTCTCTTTGGAAAGCAGTGAAACAATCTAGGATTTTCATCCTATCGTATCATATAACAACTTAAATTTCCCTGATTTTCTTGTAAGTGTCACTGTACAGAGACACTGATCAAAATTAACTTAGTTCAAATTTTTACATTCACCTAAAATTTTAAAATCGATGGTAACTGTTCTTGTTGTTGTTCTCTCCTGTGTTACATCTGAAAGTTAAAAACATTCTAGTTGTAACATTTCTGGAAACGGTTTACTAGGTTTGTAAATAGCTGAACATTTCAATTGTCCTAAAACTCTACATTGGAGAAGAGTACTTCATTTTTTTTTGAGAAAATGTCCACTGTGAAAGCAGGCAACAAGAGCAATTATGCAAGGGGGCTTTCACTTTTATTTTTAACTATTTGTCAATGAATTTGTCACCCACAGCCTTCTTTGTGGGTGTATGTGCATGCACAGGGTATCTTTCAGGTCTGTTCAAATTCTGCTACCAAGATAGCATGACAACAATGTTTTTCATTTACTTATTCTTTTATTCTCCTCATCTATCCATTAAAAGTTCTTTAAACAATCAAGGAATACACTATATGCTGTGATTAGGAATCCTAGAATGGTATGGGAACAATGTGTGTCTACCTTTTTGTTACATGAAGACTTATGCAGCCTGCCGTTGGGGACAGCTTATTTTAACAGGATCAGAAATTTTGTATATTCAGTAACAGATTTTTGTCCAATGGCAGTGGACCTAGACTCCTCAGCCTTTCTAGATTTACTGTATATATTTGGTCTATTAGAAAGCATTACCCGCAGTTGCCACGCTCTACTGTATGAGGTACTCTTCTAAAATAATAAGTTTTAGTAGCTAAATATCACCCCAGTATTTCAAGTTCCAAGATAATGTAATAAGTGCTGGCATTTTTATAGGTTGGCATTTTTAATGGTAAGTTAAATCAGGTACCTGTACCTGGATTGGTGGGAAAGAAATAACAATAAGCATTGCTATTTTTTGCTTGTCACATTACCAAGAGACGACAAGAAAGAGTAGATCATTAGCAATGTATAGGCAGCTATCTCCATGGCATCAAAGAGCTAATCATCCAAGAACAATAAAATGGTAAGTGTGGCTTAAAGGAACAATTTGCAAAAAGTTTTAAATCTCACCAGCTAATATTTATTTCTAACTAAAATAAAAGTTACCCTATAAACCCTATTGTGTTCTAATATTTGGTCGATAGTAGACCAAAATCAGAAAAAGCCAAGATAGGAGTCCTTGGCTAAAGACTAGTTGCAGAAATTACTGATGAGATCCTATGGCCGATGTTATAGAAGAGATCAGACTAAATGACTATAAAATTTTCTGAATCTACAAAAATAGATGTTGTTGTCTGCTATAGAATACAACTGTAGCTGCCTAAAAATGTTTTTTTTTTTTTTTATTCCACACACTGAAAGCTTTTTTTTTTCAGATCTTAAGAAAGAAATAGGCACTTTTTTTTTTTTTTTTTTTTTTTTTTTCCTTNTAAAAATGTTTTTTTTTTTTTTATTCCACACACTGAAAGCTTTTTCTCTTCAGATCTTAAGAAAGAAATAGGCACTTTTTTTTTTTTTTCTTATATCTATCTCCTATCTTGGCTATATGACTACTTTTGATTAAAAGAAGGGCAGTGTGTGAATTCATGTACTGGACTACTGACTGGCCACCCCACTTCCTCCTTGTGGTCATTGACCGTGGCCAGCTGCCAGCCACCCATCCAGCTGCTCTGTCATTCCCCACCTCCTCAATATGTCAGGGGGGGAAAATAACATTAAAAAGCTCGTAGCTTGAGATAAAGAAAGGGATATTACTTGCCAGTTACTGTAACAGGCAAAACAGACTTGACTTGGGGAATATTAATTTATTGTTAATTCAAAACAGAGTAGGATGTTGAGAAATAAAGACAAAAACTAAAACACCTTCCCCATACACGCCTTCTTCCCGGGTTCAGCTTCACTACTTTATTCCTGAATCCTTTACCTCCCCATCCCGAGTGGTGCAGAGAAGATGCGGAATGGGGGGTTGTCTATAACAGTTTCTCTATGCTGTTTCTTTCATTTCACAGTTTTTCCCTGCTCCAGTGTGGGTCCTTCCCATGTGCTGCAGCTTCCCTCAGGGCGTATTCATCTGCTGCAGCCCGGGGTCCTCCACGGGCTATGGTGTGGGTATCTGCTCCACTGTGGTCCTTCACGCTGCCAAAACCTTGCCGTCTGCACCCAGTACAGTCATTAACATCTTCCCTCACTCTTTTTGACTGCATTTTGAAGCACTGTCATAATTTGAAATGCAAATCAATATAAGCAGGTAATAATGCTTGTATCTCAGAAATCTGTTGAAAGTAGAGAAGTGCCAGTAAACAAGTTTTATGGATTTTATTTTTTAGATACCAATGCCTGAAAGTTTTGCAGTTTTGCAGTTTGAAGATGTCCGGACTTGTAGCAAAATTAACTGTAACCTGCTTCTCTGTATAGGGAAAAAAGTCCCAAACCAAACAAATTTATCTAAATTAATCCAAAAACTAGATCTCCCCAGCAAAATAGCAGGTTTGTTTTGTCTTATCAAATGAGTCTGAAACTTTTCACAGAGTTTTTCTTTTTTTTTTCTTTTTTTTGTAAGTTGAGTGTTGTAAACAGCATTTCCATAATTTTGTAGCAAGTATTTCATCTGTTCAAGTACTAATTTTGAGATGAATGTCTCCCTGTGGGACACAACTCAATTATGCATGTTTTACTTGTAATTCCTACAAACTGTTTTATATTTTACTTCAAGTTATTAAGTTGCCCTTTCAATATACCTGCAAGATAGAAGTATGCTTTTCTTCTTTTGCCTAAGTACATAATTTATTCCTATGTGATTTATTTAAAAAAAAAAACCTGCACATTTTTATTGTATACTGTAATTTGGAGCATGCTAGACTCCAGCATGCACGAATGGATGTAACCATTCCATTACGAGATTCCATACTGGCAGCCAGTGGAATCATGGTTGGACTCCAAATTGCTTGTATGGATAAAGCACTATGGTAATACCACAGAGGAAGAGAAGTTTTCATCAGACCATAAAAAGCTACAGGATGACAGTTGTCTCACTGTCCTAGAGAATGTACTAATACAACTAGTGTAAAACAAATATTTTAACAGTAGGCTGTTAAAATTATATGTGAAAAATATCATTTGATGTCTTAAAATCCACACAGTAGAAAAGGACAAGCTTCTTCATCACTCACTCAAAAACATTCTGTGGCTTGGTTGTTACACCAATCACCTGCCAAGATTTTTTTCTTGAGTTTTCTGAAGTTCGTATCCATGGTTCTGCAGATACAGAGAAGATATTTAAACCAAACAGTCCCATCTTCCAGGAAAGTATTCTAGGCAAAAGTTTATATTGCTTCATGACCCGGCCTCCTCAATACCACTGTTACTGTTTTACAAAAAACTTGGATCAATTTTTTTTAAATATGTTTTCCCCATAGTAATAAAAAGAAGACTGCTACTGGTGAGTTACATTATGGGTTTGTTGTTTGCTTTTCTCATTATATCAATGGGCTTTGCCACTATGCTATAACCTTAAGTAATTTGCCCCGTCCCTTACTTCTTTGCCTTTCCCTTCCTTTTCCTTTCATGCCTCTGGAAGTCAGATTGTAGCTCCTAGCACTTTGAACACTACTGTAGTTCTTTGATCTGGTGCTTAGCCAGTGAATTTACATTGCATGGTGAACTGAAGCAAACTGCCACAATATCCTGAAGTCAGTAAAATCCCAGGAGTAAAAATGAACTCTGTTCTCCGATTAGGCTGAGCTTGTCATCTAATGGGAAAACAGCATCTATTTTATAACTATTTTAGGAAGCCTAATAAGATGCTCACTATAAAAGAAATAGTTCTGAAAGTATGAACATATCTGAACTGAAAGTACTTATCACTTATTCCTATTTTCTGTGTGAGACTGGTATTTTTTTCAGTGCTTCTCCCTTTATTATTTTCCCCTCATGGAATTTCTGCTTTTCTTGGATCATAAATCCATATGATTGCACAGATCATCTGGGTGCCTTGGCAAGTCTGATACCGCAAAAATTGGGTTAGACTGCTTTACTTAGGCTGTTATGAAATGTATGTGAAGCCTACAGAAGTCTTTTAGGAGATAGCTGTGAGCAGTTCCAATATCATAAGCTTACAATCAGTTACTCAGTTTAAGGTTACTTTTAAAGGTCCTCTGGATTCAATTTTTGTTGATAGACTTTTTCATATTTTTTCATATTTCAACTTGTGAGTAGCTCACACTGAAATATGATGGTTTGAAAATGCAGTCCCTGAACTCAGGTATCAGATTATTGCTCTGAGTTTGAAAGCAAAACATGACATTTTCCTAGATAACAAATGAGGAGTCCTACGTTATTGGACAAATCTGTCACAATGTCCTGTGTTAAAGAGAAGTTTGGAAACACATTGTTATTGTTGCAGGGCATCATTGACATGTTGAAATTATAGATATTGAAGCATCTATTTTTCAATTACAATCAAGCCAGTTTTATTTACTATTTATAAATATGAATAGGATTATCCACTGAAATCAAGCAAAAATGACTTATGTGGATGCAGACCTGTATGTGCTTCTGTACAAAGTGTAGAGGACCTACTCATCTAAATAAGAGGATTGTGAAACCGTCTCACTATTTTTCCAGTATACTGAAGAACATCCTATTGACTCCAGTTAATATATTCTTCAATGAGTATTCAGTACTCCTAAGAAGTTGTTCATTCCTCTTTCAGACAAGTTGCCCCACAGATGGGCAACATAAAAGCACAGTATAAATATTTATTGATGACAATAAAAGGAGATATTCACAAGAAATATACAAAGGCTCAAAACAAAACAATTTGTGAAAATCTCTGAAAACCATAGGATTTATAAAGTTTACAATTTTATCTTCCAAACTTGTTGTCATTGTACTATGCCTTGAAATATTAGCTGTTAATTGATCCAATATTCCAGGGAGGCAGATTGAATTGTCCAAATTTCTGCTCAAGAATTTCAGATTAATTTATATAGAGAAAGAACTCTGATATCATCAGTAGATCATCTACATATTTTGCTTTCTTTAAACTTATTTCTCATGGATATCTATATTGCACTTTATGCTAGAATTACATATTATTTATGCATGCATGTTTCTTTATTTATAGACTAGACCTTACGTGAGTTCTTGTCTTGTAGTAGCTGGTCTTCAAAGTATTAGACTCCTTAAACTTTAAATAATAAAAAATAATAAAAAAACAATAAAATTGTTAAGTTTGATTCTTAAGCTGCACTCACGTTTACAAGTTACTGAGACTTTATACACCACGTTATGGTATAATGGAAGAAGAGGATAGGATTAATACAGGACAAACTAACAGCCTGTAAGCAGAAACGCATAATTCCCTTCAGTTGAACAGGCAGCCAGTAGAACAAACCAAAATAAAGCAAAACAGTATGTTACCTTGTAAAATGTATTTGAGCCCTGAGCAAATTTGGAACAAAATTGATTGTTTTGCTTGAGGAAAAGATAACAAGGGGGGGAGGGGAATGCTACAAGAAACATCCTTCAAACCAAGGTATACAAGTTAAAATACTAGCCTGGGAGTGAGAAGTACATCAGATGCTACAGAGACTACACCAGCTCTCTGAACTACATACTTGTGTAATATATGAAATCTGAGATACCGAAGATGTCCAAATCATTCAAAAATTACTTAATGCAAGCTTACACAATGATAATTTTCAGCACAAACTATACTTCACAGGCTACAATATTTACTAGAAAATACAGGAATAATGCTCTGAAAAGTTCTTCTCTGTAATAAAATTTTCTCAGAATCCCATTAGCTCTTAACTTTGACCTTCACTCAATTCTCTGAACAGTCAATTAAAATAAAACCTACCCCTACATATGTCTTCAAAATGTACCTCCTTCAAACAGCCTCAGAGATGTTAATTTAGGAACACAATGTCAGATACAAACACACACACACATATAAAGCAGCAAGCTAAGCTATACTTCCTTCTGCTGTTCAACTCTGTCTAAACACATCTGCTTCAAAAAGTAAAACTTACATTTAAAATTATCTTTTCTTTCAGAATTATTGAATATCTTGTCATTCCTTCATTGTGTGATATACCTACAAGATTAATGAACCGTCATGGTTCTTTTTTATGTCACCCATCACCTCCATTGTATTTTTGATGTATTATTTAAACATGGTACCTGAAAACCTGATCTTTTTTTCTAGATAAAAATTCTTGTTGTCCTCTTTCCTCTTAAAATATGCATTTGCAAGTCAAAGCTATTTCATCTTCATTCCTAACCAAGGAAATAGGACACTACTTTACTGTTAGTAAACTGGAAGGCAACAACTATAAGAAAGCAATGAGCTTGATAAACATAGATTATGAAAATTCCAAAATGAGAATATATGCACTGGATGGGAGAAATGTCAATAAGAAATCCAAACAGCTAGCCAAAGTATAAATTAAAGTTTTGATTTATACACATTGTTTGAATATCAAATTATTGTATCACAGCCTCGAGTTGCAATCAAGATTATTCCCAGCTCTGATGAGATGGCAATAAATCTGAAGATACACTTTCAAGAAGGAAATGCATAAGAACAGAAATAGATTTTTTTTTTTTTTTAATCAATAATACAAATTCCATGTACATGAGAAAACTGAAGTGGGGAAAAGTTCTTGTGGTGGGTTGACCCTGACTGGATACCAGGTGCCCACCAGAGCCACTCTATCATTCCCCCTCCTCAGCTGGACAGGGGAGAGGAAATATAATGAGAGACATGTGGGTTGAGATGAGGACAGGGACAGATCACTCACCAATTACCATCATGGGCAAAACAGACTCAACTTGGGGAACCTAGTTTAATTTATTACCAATCAAATCAGAGTAGGATAATGAGAAAAGAAAATCTAAATCTTAAAACACCTTCCCCCCACCCCTCCCTTCTTCCTGGGCTCAACTTTTCTCCCAAATTCTCTCCCTCTTCCGTCCGATTGGTACAGGGGAACAGGGATGGAGGTTGCGGTCACTTCATCACAGTGGTCTCCTTCCCCCTCAGGGGGAGACTCCTCACACTCTCCCTTGCTCCAGCGTGGGGCCCCTCCCACGGGAGACAGTCCTCCATGAACTTCTCCAGTGTGAGTCCTTCCCATGGGCTACAGTTCTTCACAAACTTTTTCAGCGTGGGTCCCTTGCTTAGGGTGCAGTCCTTCAGGAGCAGACTGTTCCAGTGTGGCTCCCCTGTCAGGCCACAAGTCCTGCCAGCAAACTTGCTCCAGCATGGGCTTCTCTCTCCATGGGTTCACAGGTCCTGCCAGGAGCCTGATCCAGCGCTGGCTTCTGATGGGGTCACAAGCTCCTTTGGATCCACACAACTGCACTGGCATGGTATCCTCCGCAGGCTGCAAGTGGATATGTGCCCCATCGTGGACCTCCATGGTCTACAGGGGGACAACCTGCCACACCACGGTCTTCACCATCGGCTGCAGGGGAATCTTTGCTTCAGTGCCTGGAGCACCTCCTCCCCCTCCTTCTTCACTGACCTTGGTGTCTGCAAAGTTGTTTCTCTCACGTATTCTCACTCCTCTCTTCAGCTCCAGTTGCTGTTGTGCAGCAACTTTTTCCCCTTCTTAAATACATTATCAAAGAGGTGCTACCACCATTGCTGATAGGCTCGGCCTTGGCCACTGGTGGGTCTGCCTTGGATACGGCTGGCATTGGCTCTCTCTGGCATGGGAGAAGCTTCTAGCAGCTCCTCACAGAAGACACCCCAGTAGCCCCCCCCGGCTACAAAAACCTTCCCATGCAAACCCAATACAGTTCTAGAATTAGGCAAAGGTACAATTGAAATTGATACTTACTACAAAGATGAAAAGAGAAAAGTGGCAACAAACCTTGAATTAAGTGATAGGACAGGGGGCAAGTTCTCCGGAATGTTCTTGTAGGTGACTAAATTTAAATTCAGCTCTGCTAATTACCTGAATTCTTCTGTGGTTCTGGATGTACATCCAATTTTATAAGAAAACTATTTATTCAATATTATTGTAAAACTGTTGCAAACTTAATCACAGGTGAGTTATGAGTGGCAGCATTACAATAGTCATTAATATAATGTATACACTTCGAACCAGATACATTATACCTCTTTTTAATATATTCCCTGATTTCCAGCAGTGACCCCCTGCAGGCAAACACATTCATTATGAACTTTCCACAGCATTTATCTGTAAAGACAATATTTTTTTTTCTTCCCCCAGTGTACCCAACCCATCATTTTAGCTGTTCTCATAAAAGAGTTTGGGATCATCTTCAGCAAAAATGCGAAGGCAGAAACACTAGTACATGTAGCAGATGGAAGATTTACGCTCTTGTAAACCGCACCTGGTATCTCTGTTAGGGGTATCATTTCAGAAAAGTCTTGTAGGTTTTACCATTTTTGTGCAGAGTAAACTGGATGAAAAAGTAATTTGTTTCTTATTGCTCTGAGGTTTTACGTGAAAAATTTTAAAAAAAGTGATTGCTTAGATACTGCTATATTGTAGACTTAAATGAGTTGGTTAATAAGCATGATTTTCTGTTTTTCTTGCCTTATGCCTGCTAAACATAAAGCACAATTTATTCTGTATCACATAAGGCTCACACTGCATAATTACATATTTATTAGTGAAAACCACATCAATATTGTGTTCACTTGGGTCATTCTCTTTCTAATTAGTCTTTTTTCCTCTCTTTTCTTTCCTGTATACTTTATCATCTTATATGGAGGTGGAATTCAGATTCACACACCTTAGGCAGCATTTAGTTAAGCTGTCTTACACATAGAATACTAGTGCCATTTTTGGTGTTGGGTGTTTTTTTATCTGTCCTTCAGTTTCTGTTTCAGAATTATGCAGGTCTCCTGAAAGCATTGTGGCCTAAGTACCATACCTGTGAGATGGCTTGTATACTCTAGGGGAAGTAAAATAAGTAAAATAAGTAGGTGCCTCAATTTAAGTCAACAGGTTTAATTTATGGTCAATACAGTCACTGACACTTGAACGATTTGCTTAAATGTGTTCATCTCATACCATTTGCAAATCCTCCAGCTGCCACTCCAGGAAGATATAGGTCTGCTTTACGTCCCATCTGTCACTTCAGTGTGTATGTCTTGAATATCCTAACATATCTCAAGGAGCCTATATTTAGGCAATTGAATTAAGCCTATACAGGCTAAAGAGTTGTTCAGCTGAGTACATTTATGTATCTCCTAAAGGCTGAACTGAATAATTCCTTAGATTTCCTCAGCTCCACTTCAATATAGACTTGATTCACTCTTCCAAAATAGGTACAAAATCCATTTGAAGTGCTTTGTCATGTCCTGTTAGACCTCAAGTGCCCATACAGGACCACACAGGTCTCCTGTGCAGGTCTTTTGTTATATCTGCTAGCTCCACACAGACACCTTGGACATCATTCAAGTTCTCATCTAACACTAAACACCTGTATGTAGCAACTGAACAAATTCCCAGATCCCCACAGACTATAATGACAGCATAGACAGCTCACATGTCAACATATGCATGTGGACAACTTTACTACAGTTACTCACTTCAGGTGCTTACACCTAAGTGTCTGGGTGGCATAGGGAACTCACGCTTGTCTGCTTTTATTGGTGCCAAAGGGTACATACTTTTCTGAAGGTCTTGTGTCATAACTGTTGGCCCAATTGGGATATCTTGACTACTCCAGGATGTCTCAAATACCAGTAGATAGCTATATTTAGGGAAAAAAAAAACAAACCCAAACCAAAACAAAAAAAACAAACAAAAAAACCCCAAACCCCCTCCAAAAAACCCAGTCCCATTTGATTACACAGATGACACCAGAGGAGATCTGTTAATATCGTGGAGACTAAGGCTGCTAATCAAAGGGACCTCAACATACTGTGAACAGAAACTTTATGAAATTGAAGAAAGATACATGCAAAGTCCTGTACCTGTCAATAAAACAACACGAGTTGGGTACTGTCTTGTTAGAATGCAACTTTACACATTCTGGTGGACAGTAAGTCGAGTATGAAGACAGTGTGCTGTTGTAGCAAAGGAGATCAACATCAAACTGGCAGGTATTAGTAAAACTCTAGCCAACGAGTCAACAGAAGTGATTATTTTTCTCTATTTGGAACTTGTGGAATGCATCTAGAGTAGTGAATCCAATGGAGAGACACCACGACAATTAAGGACCTGAAGCACAACATATAAGGATAGAAAAGAAGGCTAGAGGGGATGCGACTGGTGTCTTCAGTTGCTTCAAAAGCATTTACGGGGAAAATAGAATCACAGCCTTCAGAGTTGTACAGCAAAAGGACGAGAATCAGTGGACAAAGTTGCAATAATTTAGATATTAGGAAAAGTTTTTTTCACAGTGAGAGCAATCAAAGTCTGGAACAGGTTGCCCAGCCCTCTGTTCTTGGAGATATCCAAAACTCAACTGGAAAGATCCTGGTGCACATGCTCTAACTTCGAAGTCAAATCCAGTTAAGAAGGAATTTAAACAGGTAACTTTCACATGCGCCTCACAACTGAAATTATTAAATTATTCTGTAATTCTCGAATCCCACGGTGTAAACCCAATCCTGTAAAGGAATTTTCAAAGTGTGAACCATGATGCTGGTGGAAGAAAATTGATCAAATTCACCTTTCCCTTCTTCTCATAGGTAACTTAGAAACAGGTAAGGAACTCAGCACAGCTTCTTTGTTATTTATTTACAGACATGACACCCTACCTCAAAACCAGTTTATTGTTCATGAGAAAACACAAAAGAAGGATGGGAGGACTGGGTTTTGCCCTTTTTTTTTCCCTCCTTTTTCCTTTTTTCCTTAGCTCAGCAATCCTGTACTTGTGATTAGGCGTATTAGGAAAGCTGCCCTTTCATGTTTTCTATAAGGCATAATGAATATTTTTATTGAAATATAAGAAAAAGATGATTCCTCTGAATTTTCATGACTATCACTAGAAGACATGTATTTTTGGGACTCCATTAAATCATTGAGTTATTTGCTTTCTACTTTTTTGCATTAAATTCATAAGTCTCTGTAAGTTGGGCTTAACTCCAACTAGTACCATTGACAGATGGGAGCATATTCTAGCAGTATTTGACTCAGTTGTGCCTGAATGACTTTATAGTCCTCTCTTACTTTCCAGTCACAGCAGGGGTACCTGTCCATGATTATGGTATCTAGATTTCCTAAAGATAAGCCTTTTGTAGGTGTAAAGTGTTATCAACCCCACAAAGGTCAAGATGTTCATAACAAGAAGGAATATCAGTAAACTGTATATTGTTCGCTACTCAAAGCGGGAATAAGTCATCTAGGAGGAAGGATGTTAGATTCTTATGCACTGTACACATTTTATAGTAAAGGATCTTAAGAGAAAACCCACTTTGCTTTTTGGCTGAGTTACAAGAGACTATTGCTGGAGGCCATCTGAGGTGACTCAGTCTAAGCTTTTCCTCTATGAGATGTTGTGAGAGCAATAACATGTTTAAAAACAAAATTATGGAAGTTCTTGATATTGTGGAGATGCAGCCCAATACTCTTTAGATACAGAGGGTAGCGCAACATCATCAAGATGGGTGCATATAGCAGTGCTTTATGAGCTATGCCTCAGAGTTTTTAGCAGAACTAAAGCATTTGGCATCAACTCATACAACTGAAATTAATCTTGAGTGGGTTTTTTGGATCTGTTCCATTTTGAGCTACGGTAGGCGGTGTCCATTGAGGTTCTTAACCTGAAGTTCTCATAGTTTAAATTAGAAAAAAACACTGGTCAGGTATTGGCCCTGCTGACTCTGAAATTTACTTTCCCATTTTAACTACTTGAGCCTGAATACCTTAACATTCACATTTGCTGCAACCATGTCATTAGAATTTGATGTTCGATCTGTGGAGCAAGTAATTATTAGGGCAGGAAGAGTAGTGAAGTAAGTGATATTGAGTATTTTATTATGAATAGTAACATTAGCTAACAGTGCTCAAAGCATGAACATAGTTTAGGAGAATAAGAAATAGCTTTAAGTACAATTGCTCACATTTATGAGTTCACACTTCACTGTCTAGGCATATTCTCTAGTACTTGCTCAGAATACGATATTTCAACACAAATTCCAGACAGTAAACTCATCAATGGAATATTTATAAACAACAAATGAAGAAGTGTGTATTTTTGCAAAACCAAACCATTTTTCTATTCAGGTTTATCTGAAGTATTTGTTCAATTTTTGTTTATTTTCCCTAGCAGCAAAAGTACCATGTATATAGTCAACTGGTCTTTACATTCAGTGCATTTTTTTTGAACTTTATGTTCAGTCATGACCCACCTTCTATTACCACAAGAACGTTTTGAGATCTTTTACAGCAGTTTTTCAATTAACTTCCTCTCTTTCATAAATATCTGAGAGAGAGTCCTTATTTTCTGAATGGCTTTGGGGTTTAATTGGAGCCTACATACTGCATACTGCCCTATCATAACTAAAATCATCTTCTTTTCAATGCAGATTTAGACAACTTTCTATGATTTGTAAATATAAATGGTATGATTCAGTATAAATGATTCAGTTTCCCAAAACTTTTGGGGATGCACGGGAGATAAAGAAAGGAAATGCCATGTCCCTAGGGCAGCTGACAGAAGGACATGAGATGAGTCACAGATATGACAAAATTAACTTCTGAATTTCAGATATCTGAACATAGGCATCTACAGCTATCTGAGATGTCCTATCATATCTTGTCCTACCACAATTTTCTCTCCTGTCCGGTTATGCTACACCATTCAGCGTGTGACACGTTTTACCGTCAAAGCTATGCAGCTTTACCACGGATCCAATATATCTAAAGTTTAGGTTCCCAGTAATTCTAAAATAAGTATGAAGGCTTTTTTAGAAATTAGTGGTAAAAGGCAATATGCTTTTGATGGCTCCCAGAAAGAGGTATTGTCCTCCTATGTTTAGTTTGAGTGAATGGGATTTTCCCTCTCTAAGTCTTCAGAGAAATCACATTTGTCTTTATTGATTGCACATTCATTGCATGACACATTCACATTCACAAAGCTTCTAAAATTCTAAAAAAACAGCTCCAGGGGGGATAACATGGTGTCCTGTACCAAGGTGGAGGGAGCCCCAGAGGGGCTGGGAAGAAGCAGTGAAGCCTATGAGTGCCCTCGGGCCCTGGCAAGTGGAGTTCAATATATGTTCAGCAAACTGAATGCAAAAAGTGTAATACATCAGGGTGGTAACCATTTCAAATCTATCATGACTGTTTGGAAAGAAGTCATAAAGGAAGGGATCTTCTTGGGAAAAAGAAAAATTTTAAAAAGATTTAAATGACAAGAGGTGTTTGGCATATGAGGAAGTTATTCCTAATAGGAGGTAAATCAAAGAAGAAAAGTTATCAAATAGATAGATGCTCCCTTCTTTAAGGTTGTTTTCCCACATCTTCACTCATGGAATGAAACCTGTGACCATGCATATGAGGGATTCCTTAAATCCACCTACCAGCTAATCTAATTTTTATACATCTACTGAATATGCAGCTTTACTCACGTTCTTTAAAGTACTTCCTTTACCATGTCATTTCTCAAGAAATGCCCCAAATGGCACAATGAATGTCGATGTCACAGTGAACATCAATGGCACAATGAAGTCTATGTACCCAGCTGTATCGAGAGGTAAAAACCCTCTTTTTTTCTCCTTTTCCTACGATCAATGCTTATGTTTCCTACCTCATATTTCAGTTTTCTTAAACTTATGAAACAATGACCTTACAAAGACATATGCTACATTTGGAATATGCAACCACCTACAAAAAAATATTTTCAGGAACTCTAATTTTTCTGCTTTAAAAGTAGCAGTCTCTTTTTTTTTATTATTAAAATATCTCAGAAATATTAAAGAAATACTGAAAATTTGAAACACCTACAGGTTTCAGAAATCTTTGGGGGCAGCCCTTTCTGAATTTTTTTGCTTCCATTTTAGTGGTATATTTAGGTATATGAAGCTAAATGACTAAAACTAAATGAGACATGCATTTGACACTTAGCTGAGGAAGGAATCATCCTTCTGATGCTGAAAAGCTGCCAGGAATAAAAGAAGCCCTATGTTTATTAATCATACATCTGACAACTGAAGAATGAAAATGCTTTTTGAAAATACCAGAGCTATTTTAGGTAACACTAATCGTCCATGATCCAGTAAAACAGGCATTCACTGATAGCCAATGATCTTGCCTCACATCTTCCCAACACTTCTGTCCTGGAACAAGTAAGAGAACCAATGTGGACTTCATCTGGTGTGCAGGCTACCAGGAGACCAATGTAACTCTTGCTTAACAGGATTTTCATAGAACTTCACAAAGGACTGAAACACTGACAACTACAATTGTTCTCTTCCCAAAGTCACAAAAGATCAATTAAGCCTTTTAAGAGAGAGGAAAAGAAAACATAAATGTGAAGATAAAGTTTTAAATCTTTTCGGAAACATAATATTTAATTCAAGAAGTATATAAACTGAAACTAACCCAGTTAGCTGTTGCCCACACTGATCAGAGAGACAAGCCTACTTGAGAAAAGAAAAACACTGGCCGAGCAGTGGGCTTTTTGCTTTTGTTTGGTTTTTTTGTTTGTTTGTTTGTTTTTTCTTTGGTTTGTTTTGGGTTTTTTTGGGGGGGGGGTGTTTGGGACTTTTTTTGTTTGTTGTTTTTGTTGGGATTTAGTTTTGGTTGGGGTTTTTTTGGTGTTTTTTGTTTGTTTTTTGTTTAATAGCAAAGACAATGATGGATATTAATGTGGGTTTTTTTATAGCAGTCCTGCCTGTTTCCCTCACTGTACAGTGTATGTGTGTGTGGACTAGAGACCAGTCAGCTATGCCTTTACTTAAAACAGTGAGCTGGCCAGGGCACAAGTTGAAACTATTCAACAGTTAGCATAGCTTTGGTCCAGGTCAAGCAGTGCTTTCCTGTAAAAAGCTCAGGTATTCCTGAGACCTAGCACAAGAAAACATTACTGCTAAGATGTTTGTTCCTATCTATTTCAACAGAGCCAACCTATTTTGCAGAGATTGTAGCTGTATGGATGAAATTTTTTACATGTTATTTGGCCTCAGAGCCAAAAAGCCATGCCATTCTCATTTTGCTAGTATAGTTGTAGGTCTCATCCCTGCAAAGCCATAAGAAAACAAATTTGTTTGCAGCCTATTTCAAATCTAATGCTTAATATTTTGCAGAAAGATGTTAGTCAGCACATCAGTAGAATGTTTTTTGCCTTCACCAGCCAGTTAGCAGAGAACTGATTCTGCAGTATAACTAATTCTAGTAAAGAGAAGCTTAAGAGCTGTAATTTTACTTTTTTTCATATATTGTATTATTTCATGCACTATTCCTATATACTATGTGACTTGCAATTATGAATACAGTGTTGCAACTGCTCCCACCAATAAAAGTCTGTTTCAAGAAAATAATAATAAAAACAATTTTGCATCTGAATAATATAACAAGTAATGAAATATGGAATATTTTCAGTTTAGATAAGTGCTGAAAAGTACAGATGTGTAATAAGACTCTTACCCAAATTATCTGCCTGCTGGGCCAAATTTTCTAGCTCTTTATAATGTAGCTCAATTTCAGACAAAATGTATATTCAATAAGAATTCAATGTATTTTCAATGTGATTGAACTGCTCAATTTGGAGTCATATGTACTGTTATCAACTGTGCCTTAAGCTAAACTGTAGGTCTAAAATTAAATGGCAAGTTGTCCCCCTCACTCCATCTAGATTAGGGAACTCAGAAATGCTTCCCAGCTTCTTTTTCTTTCCCTGCTTCCATACCTTAATGGAAGGAGATTTCCAACACACTACACTCCCCTGCACCACATATATGTATGTTTTTTTCTCAAGGTTGATAGATACACTGAGGCTAAACAGAGCTATGGCACCCAAGGATTGACAGTCTTCATGACTAGTATCCTGAGGCACACTGTGGCACAGCTCAGAAACTACGGACATGACCTGTGAATGCCTATAATTATGCAGAACACCAAATGCCTATTGTTAGGCAGAACATCAGCTCTTGTGTGAGCATTGTAGTTCTCTCTTTTTTCTGACGGACTACCAATACCACAGAATTATTACCTTAAGTAACATCTGGGCAGTTTTGATTCTTACCAAATTTGTAGCTAACAGGAGCGTTTTACATCAGTGGAATAAACTCTATCAATATGTATTTGAGCTTTTGAAAAAAGAGTTTGCATGAGATTTGTTTGCAAAACATTCCTTTTTTGACAAAATTAATTCAAGGAGTCTACCAGTCTACTATACTTACACCACTTTCTACACAATTTATCACTAAAAATGTGTAACAAGGATAATAATGGAATAATTATATGATTTAATTTTCATTTATCTTAACTACAGTAGAATTAATTCTTTTATTTGAGCCATCTGCAGTTTGAAAAAAATCTCTGAAGTCTGTGAACAACTATTATGAAAAATCTGCTGGTGTGCTCAGATAGAATTTCATAGGTACTTAAAAACAGGTTTTCCTTTTTTGTTTTTGTTGGTTTTTTCTTTTTTTTTTTTTTTTTCAAATTCATTGCATACTGAGCCACAAAAACTGCAGGTTACAACTTACAATTTGATAGCTATGATAGCTCATTCTAGCACCTACGGAATACCAGCAAGTTAAGTATCAAATAAAAGAGGAAAATTTAAAGAAAAAATCGTATCTGTATTTTCATGAATAATGTTTGATAACTGGCTAATAAAAGTCACTTTATAATGTAATCCAAACATATTTGTGCATCTTTAAATATTCATACAAAAATAACCTAGCTGAAATACTCAACATCTTACCAGGCCCTTAAACAGTCTCATTATTGTAGTATGCATTTCCCAGTTTGAATCTATATTATTATTAAACTAAAGTTATTTCAGAAGTATTCTGTAATGATGCAATCCTTTTAAATATTCATGTCCTTTCTCAATACCAGTACCTTATAAAACAAGTAGAAGGAATAATCTTTTGTGATAAACTTTACTTTGAACTTTTTCTGATGTGAGAATGGTTTGAACTTTTTCTATTCTGCCTAAATAAAAAAAAGTTTTGTTTTTATTCTGCAGAGCTTTTATAGTATTCTCAATAAAACCATTTCAGTTCCCCCCCTCACTGATCAAATTAATTTGATCAGGCATAATTTAATTAGCATTATTTATTGTACATGCAATGTACAATAAATGAATACATCAATAAATAAGTACATCAAACACCTAATCATATGACCTGGGAGTCATATAACCATAGACCTGGGAGTCCTGGTGGACAACAGGATGGCCATGAGCCAGCAATGTGCCCTTGTGGCCAAGAAGGCCAATGGCATCCTGGGGGGCATCAAGAAGAGTGTGGCCAGCAGATCGAGGGAGGTCATCCTCCCCCTCTACTCTGCCTTGGTGAGGCCACACCTGGAGTACTGTGTCCAGTTCTGGGCTCCCCAGCTCAAGAAGGACAGGGAACTGCTGGAGAGGGTGCAGCATAGGGCTACCAAGATGATTAGGGGACTGGAACACCTCTCTTATGAGGAAAGGCTGAGGGAATTGGGTCTGTTTAGTCTGGAAAAGAGACTGCTGAGGGGTGACCTTATTAATGCTTACAAATACTTAAAGGGTGGGTGTCAGGAGGATGGGGCCAGGCTCTTTTCAGTGGTGCCCAGCAACAGGACAAGAGGTAACGGGCACAAACTTGAGTGTAGGAAGTTCCACCTAAACACGAGGAGGAACTTCTTTCCTTTGAGGGTGGCAGAGCACTGGAACAGGCTGCCCAGAGAGGTGGTGGAGTCTCCGTCTCTGGAGACATTCAAAACCCGCCTGGATGCGTTCCTGTGCAACCTGTTCTAAGGTGACCCTGCTCTGGCAGGGGGGTTGGACTAGATGATCTCCAGAGGTCCCTTCCAACCCTATGATTCTATGATTCTATATGTACTGTACCAACTGTACCAACAAAAAAAAATTGTTTTCTACATTTTGTCTTAAAGCAGGAATATATTGTTTTGACTTTAAATGGTTCCTTTCCATTCTCCTTCATTTAGCAGTCATCACACATGACTCTAATGTCAGCCCTTTTCCTCTGTATCCCTCCATTTCTATCATATGCACAGACTCCAGAGTGTTGTAGGGTATATTTTTTTAGTTTACAGATTAAGATTATCTCTAATAAGCTTAATTGAAACCCCAAAGTCTTACCTCCTTTAAAACTAAAGAAAAATCTAAATTCACATCTGGAAAAAAAAAAAAAAAATCACCTTTGAATTTCTGAATAGCTAATACAAAAAAAGAAGTATGTTCTTAAAATTTTCCACTTCAGAGGCACGAGAAAGCCAACCTGGAAGACTGAATTACATCAACACAAAATAATAATGGATATTTTCTCTTCTCTTGTTGTTCCGCTATGAATTGCTAATATAAACACAAAAAATTTATTAGTTTATCCTGAAATTACATTGTTTGCATCAATGAGGCAAATGAACAATCAGCTGGTAACAGCTGAGCAGAAGTAGGTATCTGGTAAGATATACAAATATTTCCACCTGTAGTAGAGAGTTTCCTTATATTTGTCTCTCTAGTATATATATGTGTGTGTGTGATCATAAACACACACAAACGTGTGTGTCTGTGTGCACACTGCGTCTGTGTCTGTATATGTGCACATGGGGGTGTGGGACACAAGCAAAGTATCCTTGCAATTGAATCATTCCCAGGCAATTTGTTTACTAGCTGTTACTCCACCATTTTCTTTTTTTTTTTCTTTTTTTTTAATCTGATGTGTGTAGATTTACAGGCGAAATCAAAGTCATTTGAAAATTCTAGTCATACCAGCAAATGACAAGTGTACCTTTCCTTTTTGTGTAATTAATTCTTTATTAGGTGTTCATGGCACACATAAAAGAGAAATCAAACAGTATTTTTCACAGTATTTCTCTGTACTTTCACAGTATTTCATCCTGCTGTATGAAAGAACTTGTCTGTCTAAGAAACTGCATAAAACACAGTGATATCCTGTCTTTTTTACTTCTCCCCACATTCTGGATATATCCATGAGTATTTTTTGTTTTTTCCAGTTTCCAAATGATGTCATCTGTTATATTTATCTTTAATACTACAACTTATCCAGGCTGTTTCTGTAGTAATGTTCTTAAAAAAAGATGGCTACCTTATATATTCCATTGAATGACTTTATTTCTATGAATTAAATTGAATTACTTCAATTCTATGTTTTTCATATATTACAAAATCACAATATAAAAAATATTATTTCATAGAACATTAAATGTCTTAACATCCTCTATAAAAAAAAAAAAAAGAGAAAAAATTAAATTATTTCACTTAATTTCATTATATCTTGTCCTTCAAGAAAATTTCTTTTTGAAAATGTCTGCCTGAAATTAAGCGGTTTATCATTTTCAAATTATTTTTACATCCCAAGATACATTAAAAAAAACCCTAAAACTGGAAAACAAGAAACAGGAAATCAAGTTACAAAAATACTACAATGAAGTATGTGACTTAAATTATTAAGCCCAAAATAAAACATGTCCATCATCTTTTAAAGACATACATCAAGGTGAATAATCATTGTGGTGGCATTTCATACATCATTGTAAGGGATCTTATTTTTGATAGGCAACCTGAAACAATATTCTTTCTTTCATGAAAGCAGAGATTCTTCTTAAATCAAAAAACTACATTGATCAGCTCTCTGAAGCTTATTCATTCTCAAGGGCAAATAATTTTCCTTTTTTTAATCTCTAGAAATATTCTCCATATTGAACTTTTTTTTTTGTTTTTGGTTTTATCTTTTTTTTAAAAATGCTATCCCTAAAAATGCATTGGATTTGTCTGTTAGAATGTAGATTTTTTTAGGCATGCACAATTTAGCTTATAAAATGATTTAGGACGTTGTAGAAGTCTGAAAGCCAAACCTCAAGTATATCCTTTGAATGTTTCTGTCAGGCAGAATGGATTGGGTCACACAAAAATGCAGACTGTGGAAAGGGGCAAGAGCTGTGCTAAGAGAAGAGTAGTTTCAGCTACTGATTTTTAAAGTAATTTACACTGCTTCCTGCCTGTAAGCAGGCTAATAACCCAATATGAGACAAAGCATTTAAAATAAAAAGCCAATGGACAAAACCCAGGCTACTCTATGTAATTCCCAGCAGTCTTTCTTAAATCTAATACTGCTATGAGACATCAGATCATCAGCTCTGCTGCCCTTAGCAAACCGTACCAACTAACGAAATTTGAGAGGAGTGTTAACTAAGTTTCCTTATGCATTTCTAGTGAGTCCGAAATCCGGGAGTGAACAAAAAATGAAGGTCTAAATTTTTCTTTAAATATGGGCTATATTTTCTAGCTTAATCCTCCACTGCAGGACAGTGAAGAGGTGACAGGAGACATAATAATAGCTTTAGGAGGCAATACATTAAATCTAATTCCCCTTGATCTGCAAATCAAATGTTTCAGATATTTTATTAAAAAAAAACAAATGTTCTATTTATTCAAATTAGTTGATTAGTGCAGTAGCAGAAGATTATGTAATAAACCAGATCCTATGCTACTTTTGTACTTTTAGGAATAAGAAATAAAGAAAATAAAAGTAAAATTTGAATATTTTATTGAATTTGATTACTCATTTTCAAAATAAATATGAATAGTAAATTTATATAAACCAAAAGGTTTTATCTCAGGATCTTGGTCAGCTCAAACTCTTTAAAAGTTAGAGCTTCCCTAACACATATAACTTTGATTGAACTGAGTTAGGGAGTGATTACACAAGCAGATCGCAGGGCAGATCTGAGGGTGGGGTAATGTCTGGTGGGTGGAGAGTAGGAGGTGAACAGCTGCTCTTGAAACACAAGGCAGGCTTAGCTGACTGTCACCGCTGTTTGTGCTGAAAAAAAATGGTTCTTTTGCACTTAATATTGTATAGAAAGAAGGAAAGAAGAAAGGAAGGAAGGATAGGATGTGGAGGAGAGCAGTAGAACACTCTCAAGTACACATTTAAGCAGCTGATTTGAGACAAAGAAGAGCAACATACAGTGGGGTTTATTTTAAATCCTTGTCAATGAAAGTAGGTAACTTGCAAAACATTGACAAACATTTCACTTATTAATTATTCAGTATAACACTTATACTTTTGCATAACTAACTGAAGTCTGGAGAACACATTGGTCACTGTCATTTCCTCAGTCGTCTTCAAATACAAATCAACACTGAGGTAACAGGGCAGGCAGAGGTAGGACAGGGAAATGGTGAGGGCAGGCAATCCAAAATCAAGATACCAGTTCTTGTGTTCCAATAAAATACCCTTTTCTCTTTGTTTTCAATATGGCAAGGATGACGTTTCCATGCTGAACTCTCTTCATACCAACACTTCATTTTTTGAACATATTTTTCACTCATTTCTTCACCGGTGCAAACAGAAGTTGCTATGACTGACTTGCCTGAAGTTAGAAATTAAAATGTAAACGTCTAAAATATCAATAAAGCTGACATAAAACCTTTTTTGGTTGTCTAGGATAGAAGGTAGAAAGATTGTGGCCTCAGGGCAATATACTGTGCCTAAAGGCTCATGGAGTCTGCTGTCACACATTGCATTCATATATTGTTACACTGTATCTATTGACATTATGCCCTTGGGATTTTCATAGAATTTTGAACATAATCTCTGAGATTGCTCACATTTTAGCTAGTGCACGCTAATATACCACTGCTTTAATATTCATGGCTATGACAAAAATGCAAGTTTTTCTTGCATGGGCTAGTAAGAGTGTCAAATTACTGGTCTAAACCAAGCAAAAGGGAATGCTAATTAAATGGGCAGAATGTGTTCCGGTTGTTCTAATCAAAGAGAGCTTAATCCCTTCATAAACTAGCTGGCTTTGTTGGAGGAAATTCTGAACAACCTTGTTACTTTTGATAACTGTAAGCCACTGACTCATGGCCCCTTGACAGCTAGCTGAGCATGTAATAACATTTCTCTGTATTTGGGGACTGGCTTAGATGGCTTTACAATAGATTATTGTGGATGTTAAAGTGAAATGTTAGTCTTTCTTTAAAGCTCCGTATTCGCTGGTAATTAAGGTTATAAAAAGGGCACTGAACACAATGCAGCTTCAAGGTCGCCAAACATGGATACAAAAGTCTTCAGTTTGTGTAAATAAGGTATTAATCATAGGTTTATTCTGCAGCACTAATAACTGAAAGATGATTCTTCTATTACCAGTACATGACAAATTCACTGAAAGCTATTTTTAAGTGCAAACAAGTGCCTTTCACTTCAATTAGAAGACCCAGTAAATTGTAAGCGCTTTTATAAGAAGACAGAAAAGGTGGAAATACATTGGGGAGAAAAAAGGAAAAAAAAAAAGAAAAAATAACAGAACTCTTAGATAAGCAGAACACTACCGGACAGAGCACAACCAAATGACATTGCACAATGACATCTGCAGAAGTGGAGGTTACTTAGTGTAATAAGAACCTTAGCGAAATCTCAGCCTTTGACATAGCAAGTCTAGAGGGACTGTGAAAACTAGGATTTGATTTTAACTTTCAGGGCAGCGATGCTTATTTGTAGTTTATGCTTTACAGTCTGTGTATTCCACTGTGAATGTAAAAGCTTGAAGAAAGGAGTCTCCTGTACTTTAAGTATTAAATTCCTAACAGGTAAGATTATAGGACAACAACAACTATGTAGCCTAAGAATGCACAACCTTTTGTAAAAATAGGTTAAAAAAAAGTTTCAAAAAAAGAAATCTCCGGCATCTTGATGAAAAATGGTGGGTGGATAAAAAAGATAAAATGATATCTAAAGGCACGCATTAGGAATGACCAGTGTAAAGGCACTCTGAGATGTCTGTGTGGACCTGCATTTATTAGAAGACTATAGCTTTGTTTTTGACAGAGCCAGCATAAGAAATACCTTACTGCTTTGTGTCCTGAACAGGAAACTGGTGCTACCTTTCAGGTCTGCTAATTTAATCGTCTGCTTGACAGTACTCTAAGAGAAACGTGTGAAATTACTTAAAAGAAAACAGCTCCAAACATAGACACACCAATACATCATATAAGCACGATGTGAAATGCAATGGGCATAAGCTAAATCACAAAAGGATCAGATTTACTAGAAGAAAAAACCTTTTCATGGTAAGGAAAGCAGTCAACCAATGGAGTAATTTGTCCAGAGGGACTGTGGGGGTTTTCAAGACCCTACTGCATAAAGTCCTGAGGAACCTGATATGCCCCATAGCTGACCCTGCTTTGCTAGGTTGGCCCAGAATCCTACTGAGGTCCCACTCAACACTTAAATATTTACTCATAGTGGAACTGCTTCTATAAGAATGTAAGCAATTTTTAAACTTTTGATCATTACTACAACCACTTCCTAAGTATGAAGTTTTTAAACAAAGCAGGTTAACTCAAGCAAAATTCAGACAAAGTGCTCAGTTCCTGTTTCTTCCCTATGAGTTTAAAGAGACAGAAGGAAATAAAAATGAACTATGGAAAAGAAATTTATAAGCCTTTAACCTACAGATAAAGGAATACTGTGTCAGAAAACTACTTAAATCTTAACTGTTTGGCAAATGAAGACAAAAATTACATGTTTGGTAGATATATAGTTATATCTGTAGATCCAAAATTTAATTACAATGTTCATAAGGAAGATGAATAATTATGAGTCTAACTTAAAAAACACAATCTTCCAACATTGTGTAATCATCCAAAGTTTTGTTATCATGAAACCAGATATATATACACACACATAGTAATAACAATACATCATGTATTTATGCTTAGTTATTAAGAATATTCACCTTCTCCAACTGGGAAAAAATGCTGTCTCATTCCTGAAGTGTGCATACAAGACCTGATTCTGCTCTAAATGACTTCAACCAAACAAATTAAGTTGTAGAAAGACAAAATATTGTTATGCAGAATAGTAGAGAAGTAGTTGCTCTGAGAATTGCTGTGAGAACTCAAACCGGTAAGCACATAAAAAGCGAGCAACCCTTTTTGGAACTTTAAAATGAAAAGATACAGCTGCATGTTGTGAAGGGCTCGGTCTTCCTGGTAGGCTCATTCTTAAAAGACCTGTTAGACTGAGCCCTTCAGGGGACCTGGAGTCCAACTGATTTCTAAATCCTGCCTGAGACTAGAAGCCAGGCAAGCAAACTTCTTTGTTGGGTGAAAATTTTTGTGAAATTATAGGAGAAGGATACAGTAAAAGAATGAAACACCTGAATTTTGGTGTCTCCATATGTGCTGGCAAATGCACATATGTGTATGTCATATTTCCCGTTCCCTGCTTGCCCTACCCTGAGCTCCAGAGCACTCTTCCCTGTGGAGCATTTCAGCTGATTCAGTCCTGAGACCAGGTAGAGACAAACAGTTTGCTGCTTTCTCCACTGCTCATTATCATAAATACTCTAACAACATATTAAGCACATAGATACTTAAATGGTAAGCTATGAAAATTTATCATATGTGTACAGTACAGTACAAAGTAAGATCCATCAATTTTTATGCATCGAGAATTTTCCATTGCTTAGAATAAAGCAACACTTTTTGAGGGGAGAACAAGTCAGCAGAATGTGTTTTTCTACGACAGCTGAAGCTACTACACATTCACAATTATTCATCCATTGTATAGCTCTAATTATAGTTGTCCATTTCTAAGCTTTCTCAGTATAGGCTACATTTCCCATTTTGCACTGAAATAAAAAAAATCCCAGTCTGAATTGTTCACAGCAGGATATCAACGCACCAGGGTTGTAGTAATTTGCAAATGCAATGTCAGGTAGGATCCCAAAACAAGTACAGCTTCTATGATGTCAAGAGCCAATAAACAGGCATTTCACCACTGACTTTGTTAGAGGAAAATCAGTTTACACTAACTGAGAATTTGACTGGAATGCTGTGAAAACTATTTACGCAGACTTTTATTTATGTAGCTGTTTTTATATATCTTGATATTCTATTAGAAGTATAAGTATGAAATTAAATTTACTAATAAAACCAACACTTGACAAGATAATAGAATATTCACTCTAAGGAGTTAATGAAGAATTAAATGATTCACTTTGTACCCAACATTGTCTACAGAATCTTCATAATTTATATTTATGACCCAGGTATTCATTAGTCAGTTAATAATATTTTTTTTTTCCCATGGGAAATTCATCAAGAAATAAAAAGACAAGCAGGGAAATACTAATGAAAAGTTTCAACAGATTTAAGTTTTCCTAAAGGCTATGGCAGAAAAATTATTAATTATTTCTATCACTTCAACCTGTGTGAGTTTGCATGAAGGAGATCAGAAAATCAGAAAAAGAGGCCAGGAAGCAAAAAAAGTTTTGCTTAGTCATTCTCTTGGAGTCTTATGAAAGCTCTTTAGGCCTACATGTTACTAGTAACATTTCCTTTCCTCTCCCATTACTAGATTGAAGCCAAATGCCCGCCTTCTGGCCCAATCACTATTACCGAAATTCATGATCTTATTCTTCTCAGATTGCTGCTTGTACTTTTCTCTAGAGTTATGCAATTGCAATTTCTTGGATTTTTGTCAAAAAGCATAAAAATACAAAACATTTGGAATTTCTTTACAGTGGGATTTTACAGATGGCTCCAACACTTTTTCGTTTAGCTACATAATTGAAGAACATCTTGCAACATTTTTGTTCTGCATTAAGATGTGACAGAGACAGGAATATAAGGATTATATAAACTTACTGTGTGAGGTAATATTAACAGAATCATATTTAAATCTTCTTGACCCAGCTATATTCATATTGTCAGTTCCCAAGAAAAATAGCGTGTTATCAAGCATACGCATGGAGAGTGCTACATTTCCCTTGCATATTAAATTTGAACTCTGGGCTTTGCCACAGCAACTTGCTGATTACACACCATTATGTCAGTCATGACAATCTATTAGTTCAACTGAACTAATTAAACAAATTTAATATCATTATATGTATAAACATATATGTAAATATTTATATGAGACTCAACTTTTATTAAGTATTTTTTTTAAAGCAAATCACCCAAAGAGTTCTGACTCCTGAGAAATTAATAAGCAAAGGATGCATCATAGGAAACACCATTGAGGATTTCTAGTGTATTATCACACAATAAAAAAAACAATGAGCGTCTAGATTGAGCTCAGCACCCAAAGAGCTCACTTCCTCCTCTCTGAGGGAGGCAGCCTTGGTCTCTATGAAGAAGTGACATTTAACACCATGTCTCAACTGGCACTTCTCAGCTAAGAATGGAGTCCAGCTGTGGGAACAAACCTCTTTCTCACCATTCCTGCAGGGTAATAGAAAGTGACACGCTTTCACAACCAAGAGAAATTGCTGTTTTCCAGGAAGGAGGAAAGAGGTGTGGTCTGTCAGTGGAGCTCCATATTCATCTAGGAAATAGCAAGTGATAGCAATCAGGTATCCCAATTATTTTCTCAGATATGTTTGTCTTCCTGGTACCATAATACCCCTCAGTACATTACGAAGGTTGCTCTTTGACCCTGTATGTTCCAGTGCTTCAAGGAACCATCTAGGATACATCTAGGGTCTAGCAGTTTTACAGTCAGTAACACAACATATGTGTAGTGGGCAATCTTTTAAATGTTAATAACTTGTTAGTGAAAGGAGAATATCTTTCCATATTTGTATATCTTTGTTTCAAATCATCACTTCTTTTATTTTCTGAAGAGCATCTGGTTTAAAGCTTATAGTTATTTTATTTGTATATTATGGCTATGCCCAGAAGCCAATGAGGCTGATTTTCCATAACATTAGAAACATTAGAAACTTCATCCATTTTCTGAGAGGATGATGTTTCTCTGTTATTTTGCCAGCCACCCATCCTAAACCCTTCTCTTTCCTTCTCACCTTCTCTATTCTTTTCTTCTCCTTACCTATATCTTCTATGTTCTCCTACTTAGATTCTTTTAAATGTTAACCAGTTCCAAAGAATCATTCTTGTCCTGGTTTTTCTGTCTTTTAACTCTATGAGGAACCCAGTGTAACAGCCTAGAGCAGACCTGTTTCCCCTTCTTTCTCAAAACTCTCTTTGATTCCTCAGATATTATGCGAAAATATTGCCAATTACTCTGTTGTGCAGTAACAAAGCCTTCAGTAACTCCATTTTGTATGACAACCTAATCCAATAGGTGCATGCTAAATGCACCATTCTCAAAATGCTTCACAGATTGAACCCTTTAGGGAGCGTAGGCATTTCTCCAGTCAATTTCTGGAAACCAACAGGGTTTAGGCATATGGCTGCTCAGAATGGGGCAGGTTTTGGCATGTGAAGAGGTACAAGTCTAAGAATTTGTATTTGTGGTACTTAGACATGCCCTGAAATTTAGATAGCAGTCATCTGCACATATATTTTGGTGGAAGAAAGGAGAAAATTTTGGACAATCTTTCTAAACTAAAAGTTTAACTCTTATGTCCCTCATTAAAACTAGCATAACAATGAAAAATTCTGTATAATCCCTCCAAAAATCTGCACTTTGTAGCATTCAAAAATTATTTTTAAATTACTGCCAATCCTGCTGGAATCAGAAAACATGAGAAATATCATATTATTAGAGTGAGAGCTTCCTTTCATATGATTTACAAAAAGATTTCTCAATCAAATTGTCTGTATAAATACCACACAAGAATAAAAAGAAATCTGTGAGTCTTTCTGGCATGACCTAGAACTAAACCAGCCTGCTATCTGCAATCTCATTATGGTGGAGAAAGTGGGAAGTCTTACTTCCTTACAAAGTAGTATAAATGAAAGTGTAGTTATTAACATAAAACAGGAATGATACCCTTGAGTGAAGAAGGGGCAATCAGTAACAAAGGTTAGTAATAATATAACAATCATGTTATCATCAAATGATGACTGCTTGATTGTGATGGATTAAACAATTGCAACATTTTATTACTTCATATCCCTCCTGCAGTAACATTACAGCAGCAATCATGTCATTTTTTTCCTGTAAATTTGGCACCTGCTGACTTAAAGTCATTTATAGGATGTTGTTAAGTTGGTTTCTTAATGCAGGTGCTAAGTTACCATTAACACACTTAATGACCACAAGGAATATGAAATTGGATCAATTAAAAGAGGGGGTTAGGCCTCCCACAGTTTCTAATCACATGTGGACAACCACTAATGAATTGGAGCTCTCTCGGGTATCTATTCTGAAAATCAAATCTTCTAGACAGTTAATCAATTGAGATAGATATCAATTGAGCTTATGCTTCACTGGATTCCATTGCATCGCCACTACTTAGAGACAAAGAGGTCAAGTGAAAAAGGAATGGTGGTGGAAAGTAAGTTTAAAGGTGTTTATCCGCAGTAATGTATAGTAAATAATTATGCTTAGTGTCATTCCTGAAATTCCATGAATGTTCACATAGAAGCATTTTTTAGACTTTCTTTCTGCTGATATTTTCCATGCAGAAATAATAACAAAAGTCCACAAGCAAGCAAGATCTATTCCATTGCTCTCAGATCTTGGACACTAATATTGCCATGAAATAGCTGTGGGCTAAACATCTTTCCTGGCACAAACACAGTAAACACTCTTTTTTTGCTTCCAAAATATCTACTACCTCATATTGCCAGATGTATGCAACTTTACCAATGCCAGGACTACAGCAATGTTTGTTTGTTTGTTTTTTTATTTCCGGACTTAATCATATGTCACAAAAAGGAGTATGCCCTTATTTAAGGAAAATAAGATGAAAAATACATGGGCCCTATAAACCCCCAAAGCCCTCTGAGATTAAAAATATTTTAGTGCTTTATCTTGGACTCTAATACCGAATGCTAATTAGAGCTGCCAAGTTGTGCTTTTAAGATGTGCTATTCATATACTACTTTATCCACTGGCCTGAAAATAAATGTTTTGCCAGTATGTTGCCTCTACGAAACCAGATTTTTTGTACGTATTTCAGCAATGTCACATGCATAGACAACTAGAAATTAGTGACTGCTTGTGCTGCTTGTGCGGTCTATCTCAAATCTCACTATATTATACCAGTTTCCACAAGGGACTATGGCTCCAGTCTCATTCAGTTTATTTTTCCTATCAGTTTATATGAAATACCAACGAAAAAGTCTGAAAAAGAAAAGATGGTGGATTAACTGGCTATGCAGAGGTGATATACTCAGACCATTCCACATGAAAATCCTTCCAATCTCTGTGGAGATTTGCCTCTGCAAATCCCCATTCTTGGAAGATTGACTAGCACTGAAAATTACTTGGTGAAGGGAAGCTCAAGAGTACATAACTAAGCTATCCCAAAAAGGACGCATGACTTTGCTTCTCAGCCAAGAGAGTGCCACTCAGCAAAAAGCGGGAATCCAGCTCCAGATGGCAGCTTTTCAAACTTGAAAGATAAAGATATTTCTTAAACATCTTGTAGGAGCTGCCTACTATCTAACAGAATGGATCTTCAGACTGCCAGCACTACTGCTACTGCCTGATCAAGGATACAATGACTCTTTAATCATTTGAGTTATTTATTGACAAAATTGATACCCTTCTGACTCATCCAAATTCCATAAATAATTGAAGTTTTTGAAGAACTTTCAGTCAATAAGTGCAATGGATTCTTCCTGCATTACTGAAGATAATGAAGAAGCAGCCATTCTTTTTCTGACTTGTCTTTCTGGGAATGAGAACACACTTAGATCTAGAAGAGCTGTTACTGCCACCTGTCATTGTATCTCTTTACTTTCAAAAATCTGTAACTGAGGAATGAATTGCTTTTATTTCCTCAATATCTGTGGTCAAATCATAAGTAAGATTTATTGGAATTAGCAATTCATACCTGTGTTGTCAAAGCTTGCTTACTGATATTTCTGATATTGGAGACAATACATACATATCCAGTATCAAAAGTATGATTTTTTCAAAGTATGAATTTTATTCTGTGACTAGACCAGTAAAAGTCTAGTTGAAGGACATGGACCTGTTGGAATGGGTCCAGCAGAGGGCCACAAAGATGATCAGAGGGCTGGAGCACCTCTCCTGTGAGGACAGGCTGAGAGAGTTGGGGTTGTTCATCATGGAGAAGAGAAGGCTCCGGGGAGACCTTATAGCAGCCTTCCAGTACCTAAAGGGGGCCTACAGGAAAGATGGGGAGGGACTTTTTATTAGGGAGTGGAGTGATAGGATGAGGGTAACGGTTTTAAACTGAAAGAGGGTAGATTTAGATTAGATATTAGGAAGAAATTCTTTATTGTGAGGATGGTGAGGCACTGCAACAGGTTGCCCAGAGAACCTCTGGATGGCCCATCCCTGGAAGTGTTCAAGACTAGGTTGGATGGGGCTTTGAGCAGCGTGGTCTAGTGGGAGGTGTCCCTGCCTATGGCAGGGGGGTTGGAACTAGATGATCTTTAAGGTCCCTTCCAACCCGAACCATTCTGTGATTCTATGATTCTAAGTCATCTCTTATCAAAATGTTTGTGTTTCTCACCTTGAATACATAGTTCATGCATTTTTTATTTAATAAATTACAAAGATAGCAGCAGGGTACTGTACTGATTTTTGTTACATGTACAGATATTTGTCTGAAAAAGTGGATTTGTACTCCCATGGATAAGGCAGTTGATACTGTCAGACTCTTGAGCAGTGTGGGCCATCAAGGAACATATGTCTTGCCATTTAAATGTTCAATGTTTTTTTTCAACACATCAAGACTATTTTATGTTTTTGATGTAAGTGAATGTACCAAGTATAGTATAGATAGTCATCTTATCTCTTTAAGGTCAATGGCAAAGAGTGTATGCTATACTGACATGGTACAATGTATATGCATTCATGCTCACACCTTTACTAGACAAAAAGAAGGGGGGAATATCGTTATATTTCCAGAATAATTTTTCTTCTGTTTCCCAGTCTCTGGTTTCCTAGCTAAGGATTAGCATTTGTTTGTTTTAAAAGTTTTTCATCTGGCTTTTTTGTAGGAAGTTATCCACAAACATTCTAGTCACGTTTTTCTTGTACTCTTTCTAGTATTTGCTTAACCTAATTAGTGTTCACAGCTAATGCAATAGCCATCGGTGAGCGTGAGCTGAAGTAACCTGCAGAACTTTCTGCAGCCCAGTCTTGTCGATGTCTGGTTAAATCCAGCTCTGTGTGGCAATCACTACAGAAAGGTCATTGTTGCCCATCATTTCAGTTTGTCCATATTTTCTAATCTCCTTCTCTGACAAGACCCTCATGAAATCATACCCAGATGCTGGACATGAGAGAGACACAGAGATAAATTAGAAAAGTAGAAACTTTAGGAACAAAGTTATTGCAGGGGCTTAGCGGGAGGAGGGAATGGTGGGAAGGGTATCTGATAAGAGCAACAAATACTCTACTGATGACAATTCTTTCTTGCCTTCCTTGCCTCCATTTAGAGACATGGGCAATGTACATAAACCAGACGTGCTAAAAGTAATAATAGTATCATATCAGTATCTCCTTCCAGGATGTTTGAAGGTCACAAGCAAGATAATGAACAAGAAATGCTTAAAAGAGTCTAACTGAAAAATTCTCATTAGAAACTACAGTCTCAAAATTACAATATTGAGGTCTAAGGGGTTTCCCCTTAAGCATTTAAAAACCATGAAAAAAGTATGTTAACTTAAACTATTATAAATACCAAATCATGGGTACAGCGAACAAAAGGAACTCAAGGAGGAGTCTAAGCTTTCATTATACAGACAGTAAAATGGCAATCTCAGTTCTGCAATGGTAATTAACTGTGGTTAGTGATACCCTAAAGAGATGCAA
>VYZM01006661.1:3141-27002 GCA_013398915.1 Dromas ardeola
TTAAAGACCTGGGAGGCAGATATCACAATATGTATAGATCTGTCACTATGGTGGAAGAATGATGCTTAAGGTGGAAGCAGATGGCTCATTAACTAGAGATTGCAATTTTCCTCATTAGATATATGGCTGTATTTAGAGAAATATGTTTTCACCCCATATAAAGAAAGAATGCGTGTGTTCACATATATGCACATTGAACCCTCTCCCCAATGTAATATCTAAGTCTATCAAGAATTAATTTTTGTTGGACATTAAAAAAGAAAAAGTTGGGGGGGGGAACTACTCAAAGCTTGTTTTGCTGACATTTAATGAAAAGCTGTATAACCACACATTATGTCTTGAAGATCTATGAGGCTACTACAAAGTCAAGTTCTGGTCCTCTTGAATTCTAAAAACCAACCAAACAACAAAAAAAATCCCAAAACAAACAAAAAACCCCCCAACAAACCCCTGAAGATTTAGTCCAGTAGGAGTTGCAAGAGTTCGCCTCTTAGATACCTTTGTATGATTTTTTTATTTTATTTAGGACCTCAAAATCCTTTTAAATTATTTTTTGTGAACAAAACAATAGTAACATAGAAAAACTAATTAAAGTGATCCATTCAGAACACACAGACCACTTAAAACGATGCTGTCTTTCCTGCAGCTCACAACTCAGGCAGCTGCACATCAGACATTGACTGCTTCTGTTACAGAGTCTTTTAGGGGAAGAAGCCACATTATACCTGTTGAAAAAGCATGATGGTAAGATCAGCCAGGATGCTTTGTAACACCCGTTCAGACCGTATTACTGTTTTTTGTATCTTCCCATTCTATTTGATCCTTCTTTGTTATTCTGCGGTATTCTTCAAGGGTCTTAATTGGGCATGTGTTTTATTTAGTTGAACTAGAAGGTCTACAAATCCAGGTAAAACAAGCATATTTTAAAAAAATTGAAAGGATTTCAATTTATTTTACAGAATTACTTTCATAACACGTGACAAATTTCATATACCCTGTTCTTTTTTTCCCATGAGAGAAATCTAAAACCATCACCATAACCACTGGTTATTTCCTTGAATATGTTTTGGTTTTGCCTCCACTGGATTTCTAATTCAGAATTGTGTCAGATATTAGCTGTGGAATATAGATTTCTTTTTTTTTTTTTTCTTGCTTATTAGAATTTGGTGGACCAAGCTTTGTATGTTAGTGGGTGTATTTCTGAAGTGATGAGTGTTTACTGTATGTAGCCGTTCTGTGAGATCATTGGAATATGCAATGATGACTTGATTATTAGAAATTGGTATGTTTTCAGGTATCCTTGATGTCCACTTGCCAGGTGCCAGTTCTTCTCATTTAGACCTGTTACAGTATGAATGAGTGCTAGAATATCAAGTTTGCAAAGCATATTACCATATGAAAAATCAAGTTATGTAAAACTCAGCAGCTTCTAAAGAAAAATTGCTGCTTGGTTTCTGTGGCTAAAATGGGATAACATAACATTATTATTTCTTGTCGATTGAGGACAGTATTTTTTTTAAGAGAGTTTTTAAAAAGTATTTATGTTACAGCTGAGATTCCCAGGTTCAAATCTCTCTATTCCACTTCTGTTAATCTAAACTTCTACTCTCCAAGGAAATGCATCTGAAATATACTCAGCAATGTAGCTCACTACAAAAGCCTCGGAAATTTAAAAGAAAAAGTCACTATAGTGTAACCTGCTATTTGTTGGGAAATGCATATGTAAGTAGCTTTTTCTAATTGTTCATGAAGCTTTTAGACAGATATCCCCTCAGGTACCTGTGAATTTCAGTGCAATGCGTGATGATATTGTTTATTCAGATTACATATTAGCATTCTTTACACTTCACTACTTCTTTAGACGCCTGGGACTTTGTATAATTGGTTCTGTAAACTTATTTCACTTGTCTGTAAACTTATTTCACTTGCCTACAATGTGGAAATGATTCTCTATAATATGTTGTCACATCTCACTGTGGAACAAAGTAGAAGTCGTACAATGACAGTTTCCTGCAGTTTACAGACATTTACCTCTTGACATTGTAGGGCATGGCAAGTCATATTGAAATTCAGAGTCTAATGCCAGAGGTTTTCTAAGTTGACATGCCAATAGTGATGTAAAAAATAATTTTGCTGACAAACATTCCACATTCACTGATCTGGAAAGTCCAGTGAATTCCTCAATGGTTTCAACTTGCACTAAGGTTTGAACATACCTAGCTTTATCCTTGATTGGTGCTACCAAGTTCCTTTTTACCTTTCCACCTGTCCTCTGGTCTACTTGGAGTTACTAGTTCTGGAATGTTTTTTCTTTTCAAGAAATAAGTTTGGGATTTTTCTTAAGAGTACTTTGAGCTACTCAAATTTTTGACCACTGGAAAGGACTCTACGGCTGACAGGCTGTTTCTTGAGGACTACACATCCCACATAGTAACCCACCAGAAAAAATATAGACTGCAAGTTTCCCTACAATCAGAAAGTATCTGTTTTACCTTTGAGCATTAAACTTTGAATAAAACTAAATATAGCACCAACTGGTATGATTATCATGAGGTAATTGGACCCAAGGGATTAGAAGCATTTGGCTACAGGTTTTACCTGTAACAACCCAGAATGTAAATTATAATAATTACTTCATAATAAAACTCTATATAGTTGCACCTTATTTCCAAAGTAGCCTGAGGTTAGAAAAACGCTTTTGGATACCTTCAGCAATTTCATTTCCTTCATGTCTTAAGTTTACTTCTATTAACATCGGTTTGATGAAGGAGTGAAATGGGAAAATGCAAATATACCTGTATTCTGTTCTACAGCTTCTGTGCTGTTTTGTAAAGAAAATGTTTATGCCCAGTATTGTGTCATAATTTCTGACTTTTTTTTCAAAATAAATTCTGCAGCTGTCTTGTGTCTTACACAAGTGTTCAGTGGTTGTTATCTGTAAAGGCACATTACACTGAGATTTTTAAACAAGCCAAGGAATTTTGATACATTACAGTCACAAGCCAAAAGAGGGTAGGGAGGAATCTATGAGGCGGCTTTAAAGACTTAAGCCTTTTACCCTGAGCTTTACACATCTTGGATATTTTACTGTAGTTAATACTACTATGCTTGTTGTACCTCTGTAACTTCAACTGCTGACAGCGTCCCTTTCTTCACTAGAAACTCCTTACATCACTGGCAAACGTACAGCAGCCTGACAAGGGAAAAGGAGAAACCTCTAGGGTCATAAAAAATGAAAAGGGTAATTTATAGCTTATGTGATGAAGCAAGTAGTTCTAGCTCTGCTTACATGACCTGGTAGGAAAAAAATAAAAGGACACGTTAAAGTTTTGCATATGTTCTCTTTTACTTCTGTATATCAGAAGAACTTCCATAGTAGCGAGTTAGGGAGCAAATGTCCTTAAACTGTTCCTGTTTGGGCATCTCTATTCTGCTTATAATTGGCAAGAACTGTGTGTGTTTTCTGCATCTTCAGGGCCCAAAAATGGAATAACCTCAAGACATCATTAAAAAAAGTAATGGATCTGTCTTTTGCCTTTCTGGTACTTCTCTCACAGAACTGAAGTTATCCATTGGATAACACTAGTACTACAGCCCAGCCAAATCTCTGTATTTCTACAAATCTCACAATAATGTTTCCCATGGCTCTATCAGCTCCAGAAGTAAGAAACGCTAATGTTACAACTTCAGAGAATTTTAGTCCCATAATACTTTATTTTATCACCAGTGATGCAGTAATTCCAAACCATGCAACACTAGTGAGAGAAGGACATACGTTTCTAAGATCTTTACTCACACTGAATTAACCTGGAGTGTTTGTATCGTATTAGTTCGTATGTTAGACAATGAATGTTTCACAGTATCACAGGAATGCCATGAATAGACATGTTTACTTGCACTTATGCAATACTAGAGTGTTCATAAGATCCTTAAATTTAAAGAATGCTATCTGATGAACTCGTCTCTCACTCCACCTGCATTTGCCTCCTCTCTCTTTCTTTCATTCATTTTCCATTAACAAGCAAACTTTTAACTGAATGACTGCCTCAAGTCAATTTGAACAGGCTGTCTTTTCATGGATGATATTACTTGATAAACTTAGAACTGACTTGTCCTTTATTCAGTGTACCCCAAGCTTAGTTTATCTGCAAGTGTATTTTTTTATTATTTTATTTTTGTGGTTATGAACTGAAATTTTTCACTTGTAAAGTTATTTGAAAAATTAGATGCCTAGAATAGTGGTAGGTGGCTGTCTGATTCTGGAGTATGCCTAGCTCCATGCTAAGCATAACAAAAGTTTCATTAGGGAAAATTTCTGCATATTTTTCTTATGCAGCACACTTTACAAAGAAAGGGATTCAGTGAGGATTTCTACTTTCATTAGATTTAAGCCCTTAGTAGGGCTAATGATTCTAGAAGTGGTAGGGGGAAGGAACAAAAAACACCCCCTTTTTTTTTTTTTCTTTGATTGTTGTGTTTTCTCTTTCTTATGGTACTTAAGAACTTCTTCATCCTGTAATCTACTTCTGGGTGCTGTTCAGCTTTGTAGATGGTGGCACTGTTCTGCAGTAGTAGCTGTGAGTGAATGCACTTTTCTACCTTAACTTTTTGTTAGAAAAGAAATACTTGTCTGATTGCATTTCTTTGTGACTAAAGGAACAATTGAACCTAAAGTTTTTAAGCAGAACTGGAAAGTAAAACTTATTTTCTGGTCTGTTATAAGGCCTCCAAATATGCAAGAATTTGAGATACAGTTTCTTTTTTTCTTTCTGAAAACATGGGTTGAATTTGATTTTCCCTCTAAAACTTGCATATGTGTAAGAGTATAACTGATCAGTGTTTGCTAGCACAGTAATGACCGAAGTTGCACAGTCATTAATTATTCCCATCATGAAAATATATAATGCCATTAGAACAAAAGCAGACTGTCTTTATAACTCCAGGAAATCAAACATCAGCCACCCAAAACTAATAGCCTGTCATTACATTTCTGTTTACCACAGAAAAAAATTTTGTTCTTGCTGATTTGAAAATGTTCCCTGGAGTAAATGCTTCTATAACACACATAAATCATATCCTCCATCAAGTAACCTAATGATGCTTTGGGGGTTGGTATCATTAAGCTTCCACATAGTATTTTGCCTGACAAAGGATGAAAACTGTCTTCTAATTATCAAGGAACTGAATAACAGGGACAAATAAATAATATTAAATAAAAGTCTTTATTATCTTTTCCTGAAAAAAAAACAAATAAAGAAAACAAAGTACACCTTTCTGGGGTTTGATTTTATTAAAATCCCAGTCCCAAAGAGAATGGTCTTGCTTTCAGTAGAAGTAGAATTGGATTTTGATGGGTTTTTTAAATTTCATTTTTTCTTGCCATTCTTGTTGTCTGTCCTCATAGGCTGGATAAAATGCTTGGGGTTTGTCATTGGGGGTAGATCACTGACTTTTCTTCATGTTTCTTGAAAATCTCTTCAAGATGTTGATCAAAAACTATTTGATTTTATGTGTACTGCATCTGCAATGTTGTTTCCTTGAAAACATGTTTTCTTGTCTTTCATCTAGATGGGTATGCAGTGTCTTTCCTTTCAAGAAATGTATCAAGAGACATTGTTTCCATCTTTTACTTTTATAAATCAAAGCACCAAGTGTTAAATGCTTTTAAAACAACCAGAACTGCTAATCTGTACAAAATGTATTAATTGCATTTATTACATACATAGTAACAAACTGTTATAGAAGTGCTACTGTGAAAGAACATAAACTAAATGTTGGATGTAAGAAGAATATAATTTTTCAAGTTGTGTTACAGAAATATGGTTACTAGTCTTGCTGTTTCTGCTCTAGCAAGGGAGAACTGTAAAAAAAAAATCCCTTGGTCACTTTAAGCTACCCCATCGCACTGGGGAAGGAATATTTCCTTGTAGAAAACTTCTGCTGCCTCCTTTAAGACTGATTTCCTGAGCATCTACCTGCAATTTGAATGCAGTGTCCTCTGAAAATCGTGACTGAAATACCCATGTTAAGAGTGCAAAATGATGAACAAGCAAATGTCAGATCACTGTTTTTATGACACCACTTTGCATAGGCTGACTGACTCCCTCACATAGAGAAGGTGGGGATTAGGAAGGATGGAAAGTTTGGACTCAGATATGGATGTCATATCTGAATTATTCCGCTATAATGGGAATGAATTAGTTCTTCATTTATAGTCTTCCAAGTTGAACCTAACTTTTCCAGTATTGAAACATATTTCTGCTTAACCATAGTACCGTTGCTAATTTTTTCCTGGTCTCTTTAATGTCTTGAAATCCACACTATACTCTCGTTTTAGAGTTTGCACAAATTTAACATTCTTATTTTCTAAGGTAGATCTTGGATTAAAGCCCTGCTAAAAGTACGTTAGGCAACTTGCATTGTCATGGTAAATCTTTCTGTCCTATCTGTAAACCATCTAGTCCAGGCAGTAGAGTCAGCAATCACAACATGAATAATTTCCTGCAGTGTGCCTGACTGAAATGATTTGAGGATGATACTAACTTGTACATACACATTTTTGTGTTTCTGCATGTACCTCAACCCCAACTAGTTTTATGAAATCAAAATCATCCTAATACTCTAGTAGCCCATGATGACAGCCATTCATGGCTTGTTACCCTCTACTCCGCCAGTTCTCAATCTTCAGTTATAAAATTAATGAAATCGCTGACATTTAAATGTCTTTTCAGCCATACTCCAGATAATTACCTATATATACTTTTAATGATTTCCTCACACGCTTCATGCAATTAAAGGCATAAGCAATTTGTCTTTCTTCTAATACCCTTTGAGGAAGCATACATCTTAGGGCTGTTTGTGTCAAAATGTTATTTTGCCTACATCATTGTCCTCTGTAATACAGAAAGTTTCCTAATATCATATCCTTGGAATATCTGAGGCTAATTTAGCTATTTTAAAAAATAAATTGCTTAAATTTTCCTACGTTTTCCTTTGAATGGTGGTTTTCCTTGAAACTGTTTGTCTATATCAACGTAGTGGCACATCTCTTCAAGCCTAGAAGGAAAATTTTAGATGCCTGTTGAGAGAAAGTAACTTGGTGGATTTTAGATACCTCCATCTGGACTAGTATTAAGCAGAAGCTGTGTAGCGCTTTTGAGGACTGTAACTTTGGATGTGAGTGACTTTGTTCTGCCAGAACATATAGTTTTTGTGTCTGGCTCTATGGGCCTTCTTGACTGACAAATGATGTTGTTATCTTTTTATAATCTTCTTCATCAAGTGTCATGGATTTTTTCATTGCATAGCTTAACCTATTGCATTTTGTCTTTGTTCTTACTTGCTCACATCTTCTTCATGGAAGAATGGCCACGCTACAGCAATTTTCACCACAGATAATTACATGGTTAAAATACAGACAAAGTTAGAATGAAGTTTAACTCGCTCTGGTATTGTTTGTTCTTGATGCCGTTCTAGACTGTAGGTCAGTACTTGGTAGTAGTGTTTCTGTAATATCACTATTTGGTTTTTTATTTCTATTAGAAAGATAGCAGGTATAGTATGTAAGACCCATTAAATCAGAGATTCATTTATTTCATAGCATTTCTACTTATAACAGACCAGTGTGACTAGACAGGAAGCCAGGTAGATCACATTCTTTTACGTCCATTACAAGAGCATTCTTTTTCTCCAGCTTAAGGCTAATTGTGATAATCACAACTGTTACAGCTTCAACATTGTTCTTTTCTGGTGAGTGTTGTGTGCTAAGTTTTGTTCTACTACTGCAAATAGAAGCTAGGATTTCTTATTTTACCATTTCCATTACACTTTCTTTCAAATCATATAAATCAAAATATTGCATATGCTTGGGGTTTTTTCTTTTAATTTCAAGTTCAAAGCTAATTAATCCTGTGTCAATTCTATTAAAATTCATAGCAGGACTAATGGTAACCAGGCTGTGATATTTAGTAGTGGTAACTGTCTGTTTTCCATCATAAATCAATAGCCAACACCCATTCATCTCACATAGACCATCAAAGAATGCCTGCATGATTGTAATGTTTTTCCCTATGAAGTTTAAGCAGTAAGCTGAAGAGTTCACATCCAAAATATCTCTGCCAGTCCCTTGAGCCATTAAGCTTCCTTATACAAAATAAATTTTAGTGTCATCATATGTCTTGTTACCAGTGTTTGATACCTGTAATGAGACAAGCCTTCCTTGGATTATTAGCTGACAAGCTTCTGAAGCTGATCAGTGTTCTTTGATCATTCAGATGGCAACAGGAAATGTTGAAGGGGCTTACTTAACGCAGATATCGGCACATAATCACAGCAAAAACCCTTCCCCCCCCCAGCTCCATTCACATTCAGTTGGTAACCAATTTTGCTAATATTTCTGAAGTACTTTGAAGTTATAAAATGTTCTACAAATGTGTTCAAACAGGTGTCCAACAATGACCATTTTATACTGAGGGGCTGCTTTATATCTTACTATATTGAAGACAAGGTTTCTGTGGTTTTAGGTCCCTTTGAAACACTGGCTTCTCACTTTGTAGTTTTCTAAGCTTTGTCTGGGCCCAGAGGCCATGATTTTGGGGGCTCTGAATTTTCAGAACTTTCAGAAAATTGTCATTTTGAGTTTCATGAAAATGGCTAAAATAATTTTTCTATTGTTGTGTTTTAGACTTGTGGATGAAATCTGTGGTGTTACAGGAAGATTACTTCTATTAGCTCAGTAGTTCAAAGCTATCTAAATTCTGTCTACGTGAGATGCAGTCCCACTTGCAACACAGACCTCTCCAGGAATGTCTTTCCTTAATACTAGGGTCATAAATTGGATTTAGTACTTATTCCTTTTTGAAAATTTGTGTTTGAAATGTTGTGTATGAAACTCACTGGGTGGCTGGGCCCAAAGAGTTGTGGTGAATGGAGTTAAATCCAGTTGGCAGCCAGTCACAAGTGGTGTTCCCTAGGGCTCAGTGTTGGGGGGTGATTTTCTTTAATATCTTTGTCGATGATCTGGATGAAGGGATCGAGTGCACCTTCACTAGTTGACACCAATTTGGGTAGGAGTGTGGATCAGCTTGAGGGCAGGAAGGCTCTACAGAGGGATCTGGACAGGCTGGATTGATGCACTGAGGCTAGTCATGTGAGGTTCAACAAGGCCAAGTGCCGGGTCCTGCAGTTGGGTCACAACAGCCCCATGCAACACTAGAGGCTTGGGGAAGAGTGTCTGGAAAGGTGCCTGGTGTAAAAGGACCTGCAAGTGTTGGTCAGGAGCTGGCTGAATATGAGACAGCAGTGAGCCCGGGTGGCCAAGGCGGCCAACAGCATTCTGGCTTGTATGAGAAACAGTGTGACCAGCAGGACTAGGGAAGTGATGTACTCAGCACTGGTGAGGCTGCACCTCAGATACACAAGAAAGACATTGAGGTGCTTGAGCGTGTTCAAAGGGGAGCAACAAAGCTGTTGAAGGGTCTGGAGAACAAGTCTTATGAGGAGCAACTAAGGTTTAGTGTGGAGAAAAGAAGGCTTAGGGGAGACCTTATTGCTCTCTACAACTATCTGAAAGGAGGTTGTAGCAAAGTGGGGGTCTGTCTCTTCTCCCAAGTAACAAGCGACAGGACAAGAGGAAATGGACCCAAGTTGCACCAGGTGAAGTTTAGATTGGATATTAGGAAAAATTTCTTCACCTAAAGGGTTATCAAGCATTAGAACAGGCTGCCCAGGGAAGTGGTTGAGTCATTATCCCTGGGGGTATTTAAAAGACGTGTAGATGTGGTGCTTAGGGACATATTTTAGTGGTGGACTTGATGATCTTAAAGGTCTTTTACAACCTAAATCATCCTATGATTCTGTGATAGTCTGAGCGAATATAGCCACTACAGCTGATAACATGGCTTTCACACACTGAACAGGAAAGTGAACGTTGCAGGATTCCCGATACAAAACCTTACCATTAATTTGGGAATAAGCAGGCCCATAAAATGCCTCACAGCTGGAGCTATAGCATTTCCGAGCCTAGAGATGTAATGAACCATTAGCATACTACACTGTCTGGACTTTTTCTTTATACTTCAAAAGGAAAATGGAGATGAAAAGCACAGAGATGAAACACAAATTTTCTCTGTTCCTTAGTTGTTGAAAATACAAAAGATGACAATTGAAAGCTAAACTGCAGGACTGATCCCTGGGAAAGAAAGGCTCTATTGTTTTTTCTGTCCTGAAGAAGCTTAAATATTTAAGAAAACAATCTGATACCATCTGCAGCATAAAGTGGTTGAGCAACAAGCTGTTAAGAAAAGACATAGATTTCTGTGTTGATGTATGTACATCACTGTTAAAAGTTCAGAGAACCATGCCACAAGTATTTTAATGTAAACATAATGGAATTTTTAACATTAAATCCTCACAAAGAAAATTGCTAACCATTGCTACCTCCTTAGAACAGAAAATCATGCTTGCCTCTGTGGAAGCTGTCCCTTTTAATCTGTAACAATCTGTAAAACAGAGAGCAGCAATTCTGAACTGTAGTCACTTGTGTTAGGTTAGAAAATAAGTATCAAAACTTTCATGACTGAAGGCAGTTTTGCGGTAAGGCCTGGGTTGCTGTGCAAGGCAGAGAAAAATATAATCCTTCAGGAAGACTAATTATTTTGGTTATTTTACATGTTTTGACATAGATGGTAAAAGGTGCCATAGTTCACAGGAAAGCACTCCAATTCAGAGTTGGTTTGAAAGTGGGAAGCCCAAAACTTTATAACAGCAGATGTAAAGGGGAGCTATTCTAAAACATCTAACTGAGCCTTTGGCTACTGCTTATCTGAGGTTCTGACATCCACAGGCATAAGTCCATAGGCATAACTGTACAATACTGTCTTTATGTCAGTCCATGGTTGCAATTAGAGGCAAAGAGGTGTAATGCTTTATTTCAGGGTACCATAGTATCTGATTTTACTTCAAGAAATTCTTGTTCATTCCCCCTTTACAGCAGCTCATAATGCTTTAGGCATGTCTGCTGTTGCATGTATGGGCACAGTGATGATCAGAAATGTCTTTGTGCTTTAGCGTTTCGTTTTGTGATGAGCATATGGAGGTTTTTAATATACATTTAAGCCTGACCCATGACCTCTGGTCTGTTAACAAACCCCAAGATTTTCACAAGAGAAGCTAAAATATCAGTAGGATGACTTTTGGGAGCTGTGGAGTTAATTTTGCTTACACTAGTAGACCAATGCATGGGTTTGCACAATAATTTTTTTCTCCTTTTGGTATATTGTTCTCAGAATTACTTCCAGTGTTGACCTGTGTTATAAAATTATTTCATTCAGGAAACAGTTGGATGAGATGAACTTAGGTGAAGACTGATGCAAAGATCCTAAAATCTTCAGCAGGCTTACAAGTGTTAGAGGTTTGCAGGATCAAGCCTTTACCGTATACGTAAAGCACATAAGATTCAACACGAAACCTACTCAAGGTGCCCCTGCTTGAGCCAGGGGGTTGGGTAAGATGACCTTCAGAGATCTCTTCCAACCTCAACCGTTGTCTGATTCTGTGCCTTCTTATTATATTGAGCTTTATTTTTATTTTCTTACAATTCTGTGTAGCTAGTGAGAACATTAGCCTCTGCATTTTTTTCATTCCATTTCTTCTGAATTCGTAAGCTTTGAATATTAACTCATGGAATGTGCCCGGCTTCTGAGGACAATTTTTAAAAATAGTGTACGGCCACAGAGTTAGCTAAAGTCAGTAGGGGTGAAAAATGCTAAAGGAAAAGTCACTGCTCTTGTTCTAGTTCCTTTGTACTATGCAGAAAAGCCTGATTACCTACAGGGGATTTCCCACAGGGGATTTCCCTTGCTGCTGTAGCGTTGAGGATGTCTGTTTGGAGGTGCCTCATAGGGACCGCTTGGAACGTGGTGGAATAACAGTGTACTAGAGGGAAGTTGGAAACCTCTGAAATTGCAAATACTGTTATTTTATGGACTCTGTCCTTAAACAATGCTAGGCTATATGCGAGAGGGCAAAAAGCTTTCTTAAAACTGACTACAGTCATTGCGGCCTGAGGAAACCATGATCCACCTCTTAGCAGTAGAGTAGAAAGTCACAGAGTATCCCAAATAAAGTGTTTACAGGCAAATTAATAGCCTGCAGAATTAGAGTGTAAGTACATGATGCTATAAATACTAATGGCAGTGCATATCACTTAACTCAGCTATTAGGTTTAATTAACTTGATGTAGACTATTTGGTAATAATAAGTTAATGTTACATTCCTTAGAATTAGAACATGAAAACATTGCACTCCTGTTGATAAAATGACAGAATTATGTTCAATTAGCTATTGGGAGATACACTCATTATTAAATCCTGCTATCTATGAAATACAAACTCAAATGTGTCCTTAGAAATAAATTACTTCATCAATGAAAGCTTCGCCCCCTTACTAGACAAGGCTGCTGTGTGTACTGATGAGCTGGATCTTTGCCTTACTTTGTTTTCTAATGTAACAGATGTGCTGCTTCATCTTATTATACACTGAGTAAATTCAGAAAGCACTTGATTTTTCTACTGATGTCTGTCTAATTTTCATGCTCCTACAATTTTAAGAGTAAACTGATGAAAAATCTTCCCAAATATCTTTTTCTAAACTAGAAGTGATCAAATTCATAGAATTGCCTAGGTTGGAAGGGACCTTTCAGATCACCTAGTCCAACCATCATCAAGTATTTTAAAATATAGCATTCTTAGAAAATATAACATTCAGAACATGGATTCAGTTGTGTTAAATGCAGTCACACTGGCAGGATTGTGCTGTTGATGGCATTATTTATAATGCCACTTAACTGACACCTGGTACCAACTGGAATCAAATGCCTATGCATGACTACTTAACCCAGAAATTATAAGTATTAGCATACAGGACCTCTCTCTCTGCCTTTTCTTCCTTAAGAGTTTGTCTTGTCCTTCCTAGCCTCACAGGGTAGGAAGGATGTTGTCTTTTATTTAGGAAGCGAAGTGTCTGACTAAAGTTATGTTTTAAATTTGGCTTCTTGCTGCATATACACAGACATGTGGACTCCTTTAATACAGAGAAGAAATATAGGACATACACTAGCAACAGTGAAACAGAAAGAATTGTTTAGGTTGGAAGAGACCTTTAAGATCACCAAGTCCAACCATTAACCTAGCACCGCCAAGTCCACCCCTAAACCATGTCCCTAAGCATCATGTCTACGCATCTTTTAAATACCTCCAGGGATGGCAACTCAGCCACTTCCCTGGGCAGCCTGTTTTGAATGCCTAATCAAAATAGAGTAGAACTTCTATATTAAAAAATAAAGACGCAAAGGGGTTTTTAACAGCATCCTTTCTCTTTCTCTTTGAATTCTTACTCCATCAGAGTTTTATTGGCTGGTTTGACCTAACTGTTCAAGCTTTCAGTGTAGGGTTAATTTTTTTTTATTGGGAGGATTCCATAATACTTGCACATATGGGATGTTTTGCCATAAAAAAATAGACTCTGATCAGCTGATCCAAATTATACCCTTGCATGTAGAATTCCAATGATGTAAATAGAACTGCTTAAGTAAAGGCTGCTCATGGGGCACCTGGGAACACTAGTCTGCATTTTGTGGGGAGATTAAAAATATCACTTTGTCAGTATTGCTTAATATGTAAAACACATTATGCAAAACCCAGTGCTCAGGGGAAGAGTACGTATTTTGCTTTTATATTCCTATTATACCAGGAGCTTTGCCAACTCATAAGCAAAAATACTATTTTCTCTGTTCTTGGAATATAAACAGGCAGTCGACTTGAACAAAATCATCTCTTGAGTTGTGTGATCTATTGGTTTGAGTGTTTATTTGTGAAAGAATTCCTGAAAGGCAAAAAAAATTCTGTTCCTGTTAGGACTTGGGGTCTTCATTGGGCTCTAGTATGTCTGAGAGTCTTTTTGCATTCTGAACTGGTGATTCAATTAGTTTTCCCTACCCACTCCAGATTTGTGAGACCATATTCAGAAATAAAATTTCTTTGCAGCAAAATAAGGTGATATATTCATAGTGAAAAACAGTTCACTGCAAGATTGTGAGAGAGAAAAAGAATGGGAAATTCCTTACCACACTTGGTCAGTTTTGTTGATACCTCTTTAGGTATCAGTGAAGGTTAAGAAACTACTGCATGAAGTCAATGTACAGAGTCTGCTAGGCATTACTGTAAAACATCGAACAGTAATACTCGTGTTTAAAAAAATGGGTCTCATAGTTCTTTTTGTGGTCAAAGAGTTTTTTGCTTTAATGTCTGGGGACAGACAAGATGTCACTCCTTGTCCTATATAGATTGTCATTTCTTGTAAGTATGATATGTCTTAATAAAATGAACAGCATCACAATCCACAACAGTAAGTTAAAAATTATGTAGAATACTACCATTCCCTGTACAAAACAGAAAATAATGTCCATCCTGGAACCTGGTTTGAGGCAAAAACAGTTGTTGCATGGTAAGGCCAAGAAATCATCCAACATTGGCAGCAAATTGCAGCAATGTTTGAGTAGCTCCCAATTCCAGCCAAGTTTCCTCAAGCATGAAAACTATTGACTAGTAAGGGGAAATTTGCTGGTAATCACCTGTCTCGTAATAAAAGCAAGGATCTGGTTAAAAGTCTGCTTTATTTTTTTTCTGATATTTAATGACACATTTTACAAGTTGAATTGAATGCCTGGAGTGCTGTAATAGGGTAAATTTATTTGCCATAATTATTTTCAAGAAGCTGATTCTGCTGTTATCTTAATCATTTTGCCTGAAATACTAGATCTGAGAACAACATGGTCCTGCATTTCCCCAAATATCTGTATAACTTCAAAAAGCATACGTGCTTATTTTTAAATCTTACAGTAATTATAGTGTTAGTTTAATAAAGGGTAAATGAAACCTTACCAAAGGAAGTGAGGTTTAAGCTAAAATAACTTAAAAGAGATGATACAGTGCATGTTAAGCACGATATTTGTGTCAACATGAGTCTAGTTTCATGACTTCATTTGTTAGTACCTGGATTTCCAAGCTATCTTGCCTCCATCTCAGCAATCTCTGTAGGAGCCTGGGAATAGGTCCTGGGAGGCAAGGAGTCTGTAGGAATCTGCTAAAAAGTACATGCAGGTATACCGGCATTTTGTTTTGGTTTTTAATTCAGGTGGGTTTTTTTTTCATAGAACAGATATAGGCAGTGAAAGAGAAACTTGTTCCATAAAAGGAGTGAATATTACAAGAAAATATTCTTGTCATCTTGTCACCAGGTGGTTTAAAGAAGGTAATAACGCCTTAAACATCACAAGTTGCATAGCAAATATCTGAAATATCATAGAGTAAAGCAGTCATGGAATTCAGTGATACAATGTGATTATCATTTTCTAAATAAGTTGGAATATATAAATTCTGCTGTGTATATAGTCTTTGCTCCTCCTCTTCTTCTTCCTTCTAAATCAGAAGGAAGCATGAAATCTGAAAGCTTGATATATGTGTATTATAGGGAGTTCTCTTGACTAAAGGCTATTTTGAAGTTTTCAACTCATGGACTTCATTTGGAATTGAATTTGAGACTCTTGCCCGGGTTGCTAGCATTCCTTTTCCAGCTGATTAAGGATGTGATGCTGTATCTTTAGTAATGTAGTGTTTTTCACTATAGGCTATAATGATTTCAGGATCAGATTACAAACAAAAAGCACATACTTTAAAAATGTCAGTTTTATTAATTCATATTTTCTTATCCCAATGATTCTTTCCATTGAATAAAAAAAAAAATCTCTTCAGATGATTAGCTAAAGATGGCTTTATACAATAATTAAATGATGTGGGTTATGTCACATTGGATCTTTGGAACATTCTGAATCCAATTTGCTAGAGATCACAAAGATAAAATGTAAGTGTCTGAATCTCACAGACGTATCCCAGGCCAAATTTGTGTGCATCCTCACATAGAAATGATTTGTAGATTGAAATTTTCCTATTTCTTGTATTTTCTAAATTTAGTGCTATTCAAGCATAACAACTTTAAAACATTTAAGATATAAGCAAGCTGCTTCTTTGAACAGAAACACAATCTATCTCATCAAAAACTGACAGTTTTTGAAAACATCTACTGATGATTTATTTTCATTAGATTTCTTTATTTTTAAAGTATTTGTTTAGAAAGAGACATGCTTTTCAGTATGTTACACTTAAATTAAGTTTCTCAACAAACAAAAGTAATTATTTCATTATTGCCTTTGAAAGATATCTGGTCATCTACATTTTTCAAGTTGAGATAAAACTGTAAAAGCAGCCTGTAGCATTCTTTACTGCAAACGTTTGTGATTATATAAAACCATATTTCCAAAAATAGAGTGCTGTTATGCCATAAGCCTTGTTCCTGCCTTGCATTACAATTAGTTGAATCAAACTAATACTGTGTTTCCACTGAGATCAGCAATGAGAAAACACATTGCATTTGTTCCAGGTTCCCCTCTCCACCTCAATCTGTTTATGAAACAAAAATCATGGACAAAAATCATAAAAATCTCTTTAACCAGCTACGAAGTACCAGTTAAGCAGAAGCAGATAAGTCATTTATGAGCCTTGGTTGGAAGTTTTGGGATTTTTATTTTTTTTTTGCTTTGTAGAGCAGGGTGGAACCCAACTTTGCAAATTTCAGCTGTGATAATTTCTTAAGGTCTCACTTCTATCCACAATGAGTAGAGGCTAGAAAAGAGCGGTTATCAAAAAGCTGTATTTCACTTGAGCTAGGATATTAGGCATTGATCTAAGATTATCAAAGTTTTACTGAGTATAGAGTCTGGAGGAATTAAGAGTTTGAAGGGGGGTGGTATATAAATTGAGAGGGGTGATCCATCCTGTAGTCTTTTGTGTGTGTGATCCATTTGAAGACATAATGACATTAGCAGACAAACCCTCTAAAAGAAATAACGAAATAGAAGCTATTACATCAACAGAGCAGTTGCCACCGTGAACAAGTTCTGACAGGAATACCACGTTCTATAAAAATGAGCTTCCTTTTCCCATAACTTGCATATGTTTAGATAAGGAGAAATAAGAGATGACTGCGTCACATAAGTGGTATTCTTGACAGTTCAGGCAGCCTGAATCAGATTATGAATTTCACCTGATGCAAGTAACTTCTTCAGGCCTGTTTTTTATAGGTAGTGCCTATGGCAGAGCAGTTGTATGCACCATCTTTTTTTTATTGGTCACATTACAAATTTCCAAATAATTACGTTCAGTTAAAGTTATTTCCATTTAGAAAGTAAATGTGGAGGCTTGAAAGCTCTGGAAATAGCTGTATATTAATTGCATTGTCTAAACATACTAAATATGGTGGACTAAAAAATATAGTGGGCTTCAAATTCCTCAGACTCTTTTGTTAAAGTCAACATTTGCAATCATGGAAGGTATGCTTAGATCAAGACTTTGATCATTTTCTTATAACTGTATTTTCTAGAGAAGTGCATTTGCAATTTGCATTTGTACTGTAAGTCAACTGTGTTTATCCAATTATTGCCGTTTTGAGACTTTTGTAACTGAACATTTTAAGCATCTTTGTTATGATTATTGTGTCTTGAACACAATGATTATTGTGTCTTGAAATTCAGGGATGATTGCCATCAATATTTAAGCTGGTTAATTGCCTTCCTTACCAGTTCCATTAACTGCTTCAGCAGAGTGACTGCTCAACGATAATATGTAAAGGCTCACGGAGCCTTTAATTATGGAATCAAATCCACTTCAATACATCAAAATATCATCTAAATGCCTTCTGCCAACCTCTTATTCATTTCTTTAGCTGCAGCCAGAGGTACTCTTGTTGGGCTGTCACATACCTGTTATCACTGTGGTCACAGATGTTTGTCTGGAAGTAGGCTACAAGAGTGATCCTGCACACTGCAGCATATTTTGTTTCCCTAAGATCAAGACAGTTATGTGGATTCACAGGTTTTCCTGCAAACTGTAGAGTCTAAGCCTCAGACTGTATGATTTTCAAAGGGAGTATGACTGTTTTATTACCAGAATGTTATATTCATATGAAGTAAATTAAAAGAAAAATAATAAAATGTAGGCCTTTCAACACGGTGATGTAATTATTGTTCCATTTAAGTTTATGACACATTGACTGACCTCTAAAAGGGAACACCAGAGTCAAAGCTGTGTAATTCAGGGATCCAGTCTGTTAGTCTGTGTTTCTGAGTGAGTAAATGAGTTGTTTCCATTGCAGAAGTTTGTCACAGGGAGTATTATTTCAAGGATGTCCTGTTTTTCCTTCAGGATGTTTGCATGCCATCAGTGAACAAGAGCTCTGGAGACTAGCTGTTCACAACGATGATATCCTTCGCTGAGTTTATGTTTTCAATTATACTTGCAGCAGTTGGTTTTAACTGATACTGTATTTGAGCTGACAGCTGTCCATTCAAGTGATTGAAAATCCCAGGATTTGCACTTCTTCACTAATGTCCCCTTATGTCCTCACATATGTTGTGATCCTGTGCTAGAAGTAATGCAAGGCTCTACTTGTAAATTTTAACCAAGAAATGAAAGGAGTTAACTGCAAGTTTATACTAAAAAAAAAAAAAAAAATTAGCCTTCGGATTCTAAAAAACAATTTGCAAAAATCTCCACCAGGGTCTGATGATGACGTGCTGTGTGACCCTTACTTTCCTGGGCTTTCAGTCGATCTCCTCACTTTATCTTGTCTGGAATGTGTACGTTTTTTATGACAGCAGCTTATTATGTGCAACCCATCATTCTGAGTATTCTAGGCAGTACTGAAACCATTGCTGGAATACTTATTATGTGAAGAACAGGATAACAAGTCCCTGACTGGAAAAAACAGTGTTCTTCATGCGTTGCATGCTCAGACCATGAACTGTTGACAGAAGGATTTTTTTAATCTACTTTAGGTCTGTGCACATTGTATCTGATAACGGCATACGTATTAGTTGTTAATATGCTTTCCAGTGCTTCTGGTAGTGAAAGATGTTACATGGTGGCTCACTTACCCTTAGTTGATAGGAAGAAAGGTCTTCAGCACAATTAGATACTGCTATGTACAGAATTACTTTACCTCAAATAATAAAGTTATCACATTGATGTAATTTCTCCTCTTTCTTCTTACCAAGGCTAGTAGACGCTTCTCTGGATTATACACTTCTATGTTCATTTTGTAAAGACAATACTGTTCTAATGTACAGAAGTATTTCAGTTTCTCTTACTTGTTGTGATTTGAACAGGATGGCAGGTTAAGCTCTCATCTATTTAGATGCTGACGTCTTCGTGATGCCTTTGCCTTGCAGATGTAGCACATTACTAGACGAGTAAAGTTGCTACTTTATGGTGACTTTTGTCACATGCTTTTTTAGTAGGGGTGACATGTCTGGTTTTTTTCAGAGTACCGTTTCCACTCAACCATCTTTTAAAATAAAATCGCATAGCTAAATTGTCAGGGAATTCAGTCCACCATGTGAGATAAAGGATCATGAAACAGTGGCGTGTTTTCCCTCTATTGCCTGTTGCTGTGGGTTTCCAATTCTGCATTACGTAAGATGGTAAATTACAGTAGTTGTAACTAAATATTGCATGATCCTGTGGAAAAAAAATAGTTCTGGTAGAGTATAACACTTCTCAAGAAAGGATCCTTAAATATTACTTGCATCTCAGAAGATTTAAGCTGGCTCAGCTGGGACAGAGTTGACCTACCTCAGCCAGGGAGAATAATACTGCTTCACTTCTGTAGTTTCTAATTATATATGATATTTGAATTCATTACATCGAAATATAACTAATGATATGACATTATTTTACATTAACTAAATCCAATGTACATTAGAAAAAAATTGCAAAAAATGACTTTATTGAGCATAGTTTTACATAATGCAATAGTCATGAATTTTCTGTGAAAGTGGTGATCTGTAAAGTAAACAGCAAAATCATCTGCACGCTATAAACAATTATCACTGTACCTTCATGATGTGCTAAATACATCACAAAGCTTTTAGATGTTGAGGATTTTTTATATAGACAAATTGGTTTGACAGAAAGTTTTGGGGGTTTTGCAAAGTGAAAAGGTTCACGCAAAAAGGTTTGCTTTTAATCTCCTTGGAAATTAGGCACTGGTTAGCGTTCAAAAAGTATTTCTATCCTAAAAAGTAGCTGCTTCAACCTTTGCATTTGTTTTCCAAGCCTCAAATTTTAATTTCCTTTTTTTGGTAATAGAATTGAAGAATGGCTTCTCTGCTGTCTTGGTGCAGCAAAGACAGTTCAGCTGGGGGGAAAAAAAAAGTGAACTGGATTCTCCTTTGGCCTGTGCCTCAAAGGCTTTCCAATATGAGATCCAGTTCTGAAGTTCTGATCAAGATCATCATCTCCACGGTCTTGGTTCACCCTTGGTATTCTTCAGTTTTGTGGGGACTTGTAAAATAAAGCAGACGTGATTACACTGATGACTCATGAGCACAACCTGCTTGAGACCAGATTGATCTGTAGGGCATGGATGAGGTCTGTCTTTGCTAAATGAGGAGTACTGCAAGCAAAAGGGGGGACCTTCATAGTTCAGCTTTGAATTTAAAACTTGCAAAAACCAGACTCTTTATGATGACAGGCAGTTCTTGCTATTTTTTTTTTTAAAGTCACAAATTGGGTAAAAAGTCCCATGACTTCAACAAAGCGGTAGGAAATGCGGTTTCTTCTGTTCAAATACACGTTTGTGGGAGACGAGCAGTGTAAAAGATAGAGGAAATTTCTTTATGATGGACTCTGCCTCTAATAGCAATTAAAAAGGCTGCATCATTCAAATATAACCTTTCCACATCCTGTCTGGACATGCTCTCTAATCTTAAAACACGTTAGTCATTATATGTAGTAGGTCAGAGGATAATGTTAAATTCTAAATCATTTTCTTCTCTTATCTTTCTAAACCTTTAATGCCTTCTTTCAGACAGAAATGCAATTGCTAAATGGATTTTGTTAGTCATTCAGTGTCAGAATTTGCAGCAACAGGATGGACAGTATCTTTTTACATTTTTTGCTTATAATCATAAAAGAAGAAATGTCTGTTACCCTTATTTTTCCAATCCAAATGGATTATTATACCCAATGAGAAAGTGAAAGAGGCATGTTGTGACCTCATTAGAACTACTTGCTATTGCTACCATGACTTGCACGTTTCTTAGCACCAGCTTCTTAATGATAGTGTTTCATTAGCAACTTTCATCTGTGGACCTTTAAGAGTTTTAATTATTTAGTAATAGTGATACATTAAATTAATTAGTTAAGCCTTATTATACACCTTTCTGAAAGAACCAAAGCATTTTTAATCTTAGATAGGGAGAAAAAATGTCACAGACTTTAACACTTATCTCATAAAACATGTGTGATAAACTCAGATATGGGCACTTCAGATGACTGACCTGATTTTCATGGATGTTGCATACGTTAAATCTAAATTGGCTGTCTGATTTAAAAGTTAGGGAGGGCTGTTCTAAATGTTTTGCCCACAGCTGCTCAATGACCCAGATCATTTAACTCCCAGTCCCTTGCTTTAATGATATAGCATGCTTCACTCTTGTGTGAAAAATATGTTTTTCATTACCATTAAGACCTTTCTGCCACATTATAGCTGATACTACCAGAAAATTTGGTAGTAATTCACATTCATAGGAGAGAATACAGCAATGTTTGGATGGAAAATCTTGTCTGCCACTAGTAAAACTGAATAAAAATAGGGGATAAATATATTGAAAATTGAAAAAATAGGAAGTATGGCTTTTCAACACCAGAAAAGACATGCTGAAAAAGAATGGGACAGATGGGAGGAAAAGAAACAGATTTTTGCCAGTCTTTCTCAGTTAAAATGTAGATGAATTTGGCTGAAATTGTTCCAGTAAAATCTGCTTTATAATAAAATCACTGCCACAGAACCTAATGAAAAAAATTCTCATTCTTTCACCATAGCTAACAAAACCCCTCTTATGTAAATCAATCCGCTCTCTATTTTATCTGAAGTTTTTGCACAGAGTAAGAAGGCTATGAAAATAAGAAAAACAGAACTATGGTCATCAAGAGGTCTGACAATGCCCACCAGAGGAAAACCAGGGCTTCTCTAATGGCAAAACATGCAGTGAAGTGCTCTTTCAGTTGTTTGGTGCATTTTTACTTGTTGGACCTCCAAATTCTGTGAGCAGATGGAGTAACTTAAAAATAGGAGTCATTTCTTTTGCAATTAGCATTGGGTTCTTGAAGAAGTAGGGGCTGGGCTATTTTGGGGAAGGAATGGTGTGAGACCTTTAAGGATACCTTAATTTTTTTTTTCCTTCTTCTGTAAAAGAACAGGTTGACAAATGGTTGTACCTGTAAGAATTTGAATATATATTAGATGATACAGAGAAGCATGGTTTATATTGGCAGTAGTATAAACCCAGGGCACCTTTACTCTGTTAATTATCTTGCCCGGCTTACAAGAGAAAATCTCTTACTGCATCTTGTGAGAGGCTTTTCAATAATACATAATGAATTAACTAGAAGAAGGTTAACAAAACAGTATGTATCAGCACATAAACCTTTTCCATTAAGCACTAACTGCATGAATTGCCCTCCTTTCTTTTCTTGTAGAGATAAGAATAGATTCATTAAAGTAATTCTAAATATTTTATCGCCTTTAATGTACTTGTATAGACAAGACTTTGCAATACGGTCTCAGACATAATTCCTAAATGAGCTCTTTCCTTCATGAAATCTCTCATTAATCTGACTAAAAAAAGATGTATGACTGTCTGCTCAATACAAGCGTTGTCAAACCTGTGATATGTTGGTTTATGCGTAATAAAATAAAGTAGCCTAAACTATGTAGATAAAAACATTAATGACATAAAATCATAATTCCTGAAGCTAACTGAAAACCTGCCTTGTTTTCTATGGAAAAATAAGATTCTCGTTTTTCGAGGTAATGAGTACCTCTTATAATTAAAATGAGTGGCCACAGAGTGCACTTGTCACCCTTCTGAAAGAGGGAAATTCTCCTCTCATGTAGTGACATGCTGTATCTCATCAAAACCATTCTGAATTTACTTCTAACTCCAAGGATAAGCCATCCTCTTTGGAATGACTACTTGCTATTTAGATTACAGGTGCTATCTTGATAACCGAAATTTATCTTCTCTTTGATAGACTTTGTCACATTGAGGCATCTTGTGGAACAAATCACTCCTAACGTACAGAAAAAGAACATTGTTACCCTGCTTTCTAATGGAACTTGTGACTGAGATGGTTGGAAGGGCTAAACATCCTCAAAAGTAGCATTCAATTCAACTACATACTCTTCTGAGTTACAAGTCTCTCTCTACTGTCCTGCGCTTTGGAAATGTTCTCCTGAGCTGTCTTTACCTTTTGCAAAGTTTTCTTTTATACCATGAACAAAAGTCTTGAAAGGAGGTTGTAGAGAGGTGNAGTGGTCAGGCACTGGAACAGCCTGCCCAGGGAGGTGGTTGAGCCACCATCCCTAGAGGTATTTAAGAAACATGTAGTTTTGGCACTTCAGGGCATGCTGTAGTGGCAGAGATTGTAGGGGGTTTTTTTTGTGAGTGTGTGGTTGGACTCTATGATCTCAAAGGTCCTTTCCAATCATGAAAATTCTCCGATATTAATGTCCCAAAGTGAATAATGCTGCCAAAATAAGAGCAAAAGAATCCAAGGTGTGTTTTGAAGGGGTAACTGTAGATATTCTTATAATACATAGCTTATACACAGATACTGATAAGTTCCACAGAATAAACTTTTAAAAACTCTTTAAATACATTAATACATCTTACTGAAAGGGCATGC
>VYZM01006663.1:0-44124 GCA_013398915.1 Dromas ardeola
ATGATTCTATGATTCTAAGTGTGTGCAAAATACGCTTGTAAATTAGAACTCAAAGCAGTTATTTTTTTTTTTTAGTTTGTGTCCATTTACAAATGTATTTTATAGACCATTCTAGTTTACTCTGACAAAATTATCTTTATTTGTAATATAATATACAAACTTACCTTTATTTGTAAAATCAAACCTATATTAAACACAAGAAGACTGAGTAAGTGCACATTCCTAAAAGTGTACGTTAGTAAATTGAAGAGCAATGTTCAGCAATATAAATTAAAATAAAATGTCTTGAGTTTAATAATTCAATATTTTAATTGGACCTTGTGGTAGGGTGATATCTTGTAGTGAAGAAAGATGTCCTACTTTTCTTTTTTTTAGCATTTCTCCATCTTTTAATTAAAATACAAGAAAATGTGAAAGGAAGATTAAGATTATGACATTCACATTCTGTGACCTATTCTTCAGAGAACATACAAACAGTACATTTCACATCTAGTCATTACAGCTACAGGAGTAAATTAAGGCCTGAGTGTCTAAATCCCATTTGCATCTTTCAGTGCATCTACTGTGAGTGAGAGTGGGAGATCCACAGCAGAAGAGACCGCCTTGTGTCCCCCGCTCCCCTGTAGCCACAGAGATCGTGGGGTACAATTAGCATGATCATTTGGAGAAGTGTTTCAATACACTAAAAAATGCCTTTAGGACAAGACTCAGTAGGTTTACGTTTTCTTTTTCCACTGTGCCAGACAGTTTTGCACTTCATTTTTCCCTTTCAAGCTTTAGTCGTACTACGCTGTGCTCCTTATTTATTGAAACAATGTTTTCAATATATTCGTGTCAGGCTTGTAGAAGTCTTTGACACGCTCCAAATGAGCAGTAGCACAATTACGCTGAAATATTTTCAGTGATAATAACATCAGCAATATTTAGAGATTTTAGAGCCACAGGCTGTATCATGAACTGCAGGAATTAGCATTGTTCCTCAAAGTAAATGAAGCTCCACTAATATCTGGTTTTCCTGAAATCACTCTTGGATCAACCTCCACATTTTCCGTTTGTAAAAAGTTCAACCATTTGATGAAGTTTCTCTTGTCTGCCAACAGACAGCTGGCTTTTTTTTTCCCACTGGAAAAAAGTGATAACAGCTAATAGACAAAGGCTTTTGTTTGTTTGCTACAAAACAGCTGCTTCTAATCTACCTTGGACTTGCACTGGTATTGCAGTATCAAGGAGGATGTAAGCAAACAAACAGGAGGACAATGAGATCCTGAAGGGCAGATTTCCAGCACCAGAAAAACCACTAGTAGTGGATTCAGATGCAATCTGATGCAATAGCAATGTAGTTCACTGCAGTCATTTATTATATTGTCCTTTAGCTCCAAATGTGCAGAATAGTTTTCTACTGAGCCTGCATAATTGCATTGCAGGAGATATCTGGGACTCCTGGAAATGCTGGCAGCTGGGATCATTTTCTTCCGAACTAGCACGTGAGGCTCTTAAAATTCAGAAAGGCATTTTGTTATTTTTCACAGTGTTCAGATTTTACTTGTTTATTCATGACTGTCCAGGGCAAAAGGGTAAAGACAAAGGCTCTGTCAGTAATAAACCCTCCATCACTATCTGCAATCCTGTCCCTGATGACCAGGCTGTGTCACAGAAACCCAGCTAGCTGACACTGCAGCACCCGTCTCTCATTTCAGTCCCCTGCCTGCCCTCCTCCCCCTCCTTATTCATCACAGATCTAGAGCTGGAAGGATAGAAATTGAGGGGAAGCCAATATTTCCTCACACTTAATCTGTGTGTCCAGAGACAGTATACACTCTGGCCATGCTGTTAATCTCTAAATCCTCTAAACAGATAAAGCTTTCTAGAGAAGCTGCTGTAGACACCGAGGAGAAGATAAAACTCACTTGGTTGCTTCCTTGGAAGACTACAACTTCCTAGCCTGAACGTGGACATAAAGCGCAGGAACAAATCCCTGTCTTGGTCTGGCAATTTCTTCCTGTAGGAGGAGATAAAACCTGCTGAAAATAGGGGCAGAACTATCAAACTTCATTCCAACAATCTGGGATATCAATAAACCTATCAAGACAACCTCCAGCTTGGCAGCTGTTCGCAGTGAATACGCTGAACATGCTGGCTTCTCCTGGCCAGGCTGGGTACAGACATGGCACTTGTTGCTCTAAGGATTAAAATGTCCTTGACAAAGGAAAAGTTACTGAATGCCCCACATATCGCTGCAACTTTTCTGTGGACTCTAGAGCTCTGCTCATTAGTTACTAATTTCTTGCTTGTCCAACCAGGAGCACGGAGAAGTGGAACGTATCACATATATTTCAGTTTGCTGCCTTCTTAAACTACCCATTAAACAGACCCAGACTAAAGTCTCACTTTTGCATACGATAGTCCAGCCTAGCTGTAAGTTCTAGTTAGCTCTGCGACAATTTGTGACATTTAGGCTTTGCCAGAAAAGAAAAAAGGAAGGTCAAGAATAATACGAGATTGGAGTGCTGCTGACAGGACTTCCACAGGATCTGGCACAAACTGGCACTAAATCAAGAGATAACATTTTGACTCTGCTACAGTTACCCTCAGTGACCTTGAGAAAAACCAAAGCCTTTCTGAGTCTCAGTTTCCAAGTTAAAGAATGAGGTAATGTGCCTTTGCCCACCATTTCTGTTGATGGTGGATGTCTCACTGCATGAATTCACAGTGCCCATAGCTCAAGGATTCTGATTTCAAGTATGCTATAATGTGTATAGTAAACTGAATTAAAGAACTGCCTCTGTAAAAGATGAGTACGTTCATGGAATGTATGTCTGGAAATTCAGCAGGCTCTTAGTGAAACTCATTAGTAGAAAGCCTATTCATCTGCTTTCTTTTCAAAAAGACCAGGACAGTGCAAAAGCAAAAAGGCGCATCCATGAAGATTCACAGAGAGTAGGGATGCAAGTATCCTGCATTAAGATAAGGCCTCTGATTCATTTTACTGCTGCCATTAAGTTTAAGTTCTTGGGAAATGATCCCCATGTATAGATGTGTACTAAACACCTGGAAATCTCTTGAGTGAAATTTATAGCTGTAGTGCAAATTGCTTGCAAATTAGGTTTCGCTGGAATTTCAAGCTCTCCCCATCCCCCCTTTATTTTCCTTCCTCCAAGAAACCCTCCAGCCCCCATAAGGAACATGCGAACATTTTTGATATACATATACATACATGCATAATTTATATGTTAAGGGAAAAGGTATTTTAAACTGCAGTGCATTCAAAAGTGAATAAATGTTGGCAATGGATGCACATAACAGCCTTCATTCTGTCTTTGTGCTTGTTCATTACATAGCGTTCTCCAAATAATAAACGGGTGTTTATTCTCCTACTGTTCTTCTTGGGTGACTAGCAGATAATATTCCCAGTGTCAAATGGTTTGTTTTTTAAACCTTTTGCTAATCTGTTCAACAGACTGCTTCGAAGCTATATGTCTGGGGTAGAAGGCCCTTGACTAATAATTATAATTAAGTAATGAAGATTATGTCACTATATCTGGTGATCTGGCAGGTAAGGGAATACATGAAGGAACAGAATATATAAAGATGAGCCAGTCTAGAAGATATGCATCCCATAGTCTTCAGGGTATTCACTAATAAAATTACTGAATGACTTGTAATTATATTTTGTAAGCTAAGGGAGAGCCAGAATCATATCTAAGGAGTTTGAAATGAAAAGATGGACTGATTAATTTTTTTTGTTATATATAAAGAAATACTAGTAATTACAATTTGCTAAACATATCTTGAATTATAATAAACTTAATCAAGATAATAAATAAGAAAATCTATATGTATCTACACCAGTGAGGACTAATAACAAGAAGTCAAAGCATGCAGATGCAAAGGTGTATGACACCTTATTAATTGTAGTTCAGAATTTGATCAGATAGCTACTAGATACAGCTATAAAATCTTACAGGACTTTAGGAGTCATGGAGAGAGGAGTAATTCCATAGTCAACAGGAATATGAGTTTGAGATCCCTCTCCAGTGAGACAGTACAATGATAAACAGTAAAATCCAAACCTGCCTAGTTAAAGATGGAGAAAGCCTTCAGTATAAAAAAAAAAAAAAAAAAAGTAAAAATAAAAAACTGTGNATTTGATAGAAGTTTTCAAGACAAATTTCCAATTAGCTTGAAATAGTGTGGGTGGAAATCTACATGAATTTGAAGTCAAGAACAAAATACCCATGCACTCCTGTGGGAGCAGACAATACTTAATTCTATTTTGTTCAACATACAATTTTACGCTGTGTTTATTGCTGTGGTCTCCGAGTATCTTGCAGGGGATTAGGAAGATGACTTCCGTCTGACACACATGGTCGCTCAGCCTCTCCCCTGGAGCAGAAGGGAATGTGTGCCAGGGGGGGTGCGCTTTGCTCCGCAGGTGAAATAGGAAGATCCCGCCAGGTAGCTCCGGTGCTTCTTTACCAAAAAACTGCAATGCAGGAGGTTAAGTATATCTGGAATCAGGCACATATGCCAGGTGGCTGCGACATGGATTCAGCCACTGTAAGGAGCTCTATAACGATGCCAATGTACAGAGGCTGCCAGCAGAAAGGTCTGAACCCATCCCCGTACCTCTCCTCACCAGCCTGACTGTACATGTGCTTATCCCACGGTCGGAGCAGTGCTAGCAAGGAGCAGCTGCAAGGAGAAGGGAATTTACAATCACATTTCACTTTCATAGCATTACACTGCCAGTCTTTCATCTGGGGGGTTATCTGACCTATATTTCATCCTCTCCAAAGTAGCTTAACTTGTAAGAATCTTCCTCTTTGTACATTTTTAATTCAGAAGGGTAGCTTGTACTGATTACACTACAGGACCTCTGAGTTTTACCACAGGTGGAATGACTACCTACATTTATTTAGCTTGCTCAGCAAACAGTCCTTTAAGAGTAATTACTGGCATATTAAAAAAGTCAAGTTAACTGTTGCAGAAATACAAGGGGATCATACTATGTCTGAATCAGAAAAATACTGTTTGAAACAAGACATCATCAAAGGCTGGTAAACTGAAAAATGTAAAATATCTGTTAGATAAACTGTTGACCATTTGATCTACTGTCATAATTCTTAAAAAAAAAACAACCCAAAATGCTGCTGTAGCTGCTCACTGGTGGAATACAGAAGATAGAATTTCAGCAATCAGGTGATACAAAATGATGGAAATAAAAAAAGGAAAATGCCCATTTCTTAATTTCAGTGGACTCTAAAGGTATCCAAATGAAAAACTCTGAAAATATTTCTTTCTAGTAAATATTCAGTTTATTTAGAGATCATATTGCTAGTTCTGCAGAGCACCAAAATAACAAATCAGCCATCTTATATTTTATAAATTTGAAGAGTACTGATAATAGAATCTGATGTAGCATTTCTTCAAATGCTGTTCTTCATTGATCTGAGTACAAAGAAAGCAGGTGTGATTTTTTCCGGTGTAGCAAGCAACATTTTCTAAAAGCATTCAAGACTAAACAGTCAACAAAGTCTCATTACAAATGCAAGAAAATTAAACACCGTCATATTTTGTTGTTACAATTATGAAAACATTCAGCTTGTGTGTCATGCACTCCCTGCAGGGAAAACCAAGTTCAGCATTATGTAAACAACAACAGTATCCTTAACAGGGGGAAATCTAGGGAAATTCACACCATGAAAATTTTCAGTGTAAAGGAGCTAGTGAGGTTGTCTCCTCTACTCCACTCGTACCTCCTATTTTAAAAGTCAGCATTTTTCATACTGACAGCTACAGTGAAATCTTAGTTACTATATTAAAATAATAAATAACTACATTATGACAGATATAACTCAGTCTGTTGACTACTACTAAATATTGATATTTTAGTTGTGAAATAAAAACTCTGGTTTTCTTTGGATAGCTCTTCCAATTACAAAAATTTCTATTCATTATAAATACACATGATGGCAACAGTCTCAGAAGTATCAAAATGTATCAAAATGACACCACAGCTAGGATTTTAAGTTAAATTCTTTAACTTCCTTCTATAAATAGTAATAGGTTAAATGCTACCAGCTTAAAAAAAATAAAACCAAATGTTTATAAGTATAGGTCATCGATATTATTACCAAGTAAGACATTTACTCAAGTTCTCCTGTTGAAGTTTTCCCATATTCTGATCAGCAGAAGTCTCTTTCCATCCCTAAGCAAGCTTCACATTCATGCTTGCTTTAAACTTTGCAGTATTTTCTCTTAAGTGATCCAACTGTGCTTTTAAAAAATCTGGAGCTATAACTCTTCTGCATAAAATTAAATAGCCCCCACTGCTATATTTTTTGTATCCTGGGGAATTCAGAACTGTAAGGAATGGTAGTCTCTAACAAAAATGCGGCTCTGACGTTGAGACACGCACATTTCTTCCCAAACTTGGTGTTCATATTCCTTTCTTAATCCACATGTGCAAAAGGTCTCCCTTTTCATTTTGAGGGGATACCTGTGTAAGGTGAACATAAGCTTATGTTAAGAAATTCAACAAACACGCCAACTGGAACAGGCAGTATCATACTTTTCTTATACTTTCTGCAGGTGCTAGCCATAACACGCACAAAAAGAAACGAATATTCCCAATACTGAAGTTGTGGAATTTTCAGAGGAAGCCGTTTGCACTGGCGTCCTGAGGGAAGGCAGTGGTTGTCATGAGTAGACCATGAGCTGGCCAGAGTCCATGGGCGGGCAAGGTGGCCTTTGTTCCTGCGAAATGAAGGAGCAGCTGAACCTGAAGCTAAAGGGCAGAAGGTAGGACGGCAGGGCCAGGGCATGGCTAAGCCACCCAGAGCAGCGGACGGACTGACAGCAGATACGTGCATCTGTCGATGCAAGGCAGGTAAGGAAGGGAGGGCAGAGTTGTCACCCGGTTTTGCAGGGGAAGGAGCGGGCTGAGCTCCTGAGGTGAAACTCACTGGAAAGGACAGCTTGGAAAATGTGAGGAAGGGAACTGCCTGCTGCTGTTTGGTCTGAGTATGTCCACACAAGCAGGACGCTGTGTAGATTTCTTTGTTAATAAACTGAATTTCACTAAAGAAAGACCTTATTGTAAAAATCAATTTCCCCTACCAGCGGAGTAATTGGGCGCAGCTCTGAATACTGGCTAAGCACTTGAGTCAAAAAGCAACAAGATAAAGCTTTGAGCCTGGTAGAAAGGTTACTAAAAGAATCTTTTCAAGCCTATTCTGGACCATTACAAAACTGATTTCTTCTCCAGCCTTATCCCCAATGCTTACTGCCACCGTTCTCAGAGGTTCCTTTCTTCCTGCCAGTATGTGAAAAGCATAAACACTAGAGATAGTCTGCCTTCCTACAGCAAATTTCTTTCATGCCTGTTCAGGTTTCAGAGCAAAGTCCAAATACAGATGATGTGGGAAAATCACCCCTAACAAACGGGAAACTGGTAGCAAATAAATGGGTGGAGGCATAAGAATGCTTATCTCTTAACGAAGTTTATTTAGCTTTGCATCAGTGTGGAAGTCATACTGTTCCTGACTGTTTTTAAAGGGGAGGTATTCAAAGGCCTGTGTTGGCACAGAAGGGAGAAGAATCAGGAGAGATTCCAGCTAAGCAACGGCTGGACTCATTGTCAGCTCGCTTCCTCCAGCTCACAAACCACCCAAATTGTCCCTCCATACCTACCGCCATAACGCAAAAGCATATCAGTTCTCTTCTCTAACACCCCGATACACACTTAGCCTTAGAAGATGCTATATACATATATGTGTATATGCCTTTTTGATAAAGCCCTATACTCAGAATACATCACTAAAGGAATAATCAATAAGCCTGTGTTTCCTGGTGCTTTATAAGCAGACTATCATGCAACAGTCAAAAAAGTACAGTATCCCTGAATGCATGGGGATTTAATAGCAACAACAGATCTTCATCATACAGATATGAACACTAAATAACTTCACCAACTGGAGTGAAATTGCTCCCTGTAACCTAGGGCAGTTTATATTCTTAGGTCTTTAAATCTATGGATGTGTCTTCAGTCTTGAGGCAATTGGTCAGTAAAATAAAACTATTTGTACTGTGTGTCATTCGTTTGTTTACATGAAAGTACATTTCTTGAATGAAAGGATTCCTTTTCTTTAGAAACACTTATGTGTTGAGTTTGGGGCACTAGGTAAATAATAGATATTGTGTGCAAACTAAATAAAAGTAACATTTGCACTATGAATTATTTTCTTTTCCCTTTTGTTGGAAACATTCCCTCCCTCCCTGCTAGTAACCGTAAATCTTTTTCTGTAATGCTCTGTTAGCTTTAATAAGTACAGCCCAGTAGCCAGTGCTGGCTTTCACTTACTGTAGCTGAATGTTAAGCAGCATTGCAAAATGTTAAGTTGCAAGATAACTGACTAGTTTTCTTAAGACTTTTTAGGGAGATTGAGAATTAACAATGCTTCTCACCTCCCTCTTCACACTCCAATAGGAAAATGCTAATTTATTATTAACCTCGTCACAGCTGTCTCACATTCCATTTTCTCCGTTTCACAATTCAGACAGGAACATATGTGCTGGCACCATGCATCTTTGATGGAAACACAGTTGGGATTCCTTTCAGCAAAGATTCTGCTCACAAAACTTCATGCAAGAGAGAGAGAGAAAACTTGCAATATTTAGGGCATAAACCCCATATATTGGAATGACAGTGCTTTCTCATGAGATCTAGTTGATAATGTCCTGATGCTTTATGGTTAAATTCCTTACTAGACATATCTATCACCTGACTCCTGAAAAATAAAATATGGCTTTAGTTCTCTTAATACTGACAGTGACAATATGTACTGAGAGGATGTGTTTATGCTGTTGGACCGAATTTCTTGCAGGAGTCCTAGTCTACAGTCCTTCATACTGCCTATATGTTGGTATGTCTGCGAGGAAAAGTTTGGAGGCAGGCAGATAGTTTCACGGCATCTGCAGATGGCCCCAGCACATCGCTGGATTCCAGTTTGCCTGCTCGCCGCCCCCAGACGTATCCTGCCCCTTCTCACTCTGTGCCACCAGGCACAAGCACCATGCCTGTGTCCCGTGCTGGGACATGTGCTGCTGGATGGAGCAGCTCCCACCTTGTCGTGTCTGCTATAACAGCAGCAGAGGTGGTGAGGATGAACAAACCACTAGTGATGGTTTAGTTGCAGTGGATCTGTCCCAGGCCTGGTACGCACAGATCAGGAAAGCATTTCACTTCAAAATAAAACTCCGGTGCGGAACTTGTTCATTCCCCTGACAAAAACCTTCAGTCTGGAGCAGCTCAGCAGATTTACCCTTACTACCACAAGCTGGACAAGATCCTTTACAAAGTGGCTGTGACCAAGCCAGACCACCCATCCTGTCTGTACTAGTTTCCAAGACACAGGAGACAGACTATTTCTTCCCAAGCCCAGCCTGTGGCCACAGCAGTGACACTTTTCCTCCCCTCCAGGGCAAGTCAAAGCTAAGCTGCCCGACCCAGCCAGCTCTGCGGCATTGCTCTGTGAGTGTGCCAGTGCGGGTATGCATGCTGCTGGGGACGGGAGCAAGGCTGAAGGAAAGACAATGTCATCTTTAGGGGGGGACATGTTCTGCACACTCCTTTTATGGAGGGCATACTGGCAGCCAATGGGCAGACCTGAGTGCCTGGGGCTAGGAAGGCTCTCCAAAAGAATTCCCCCTCTCCCAGTCACCTCTACTTACGCATCTTTGATGTTCTTCCTTCATCCACGCAGCAGTAAAGGGGTTATACACTCTACTAGTCACACCCACAGCTCCTCAGACCTGTACTGCAAATCTAGTCCCCACCTATCAGCCACGTAAATAGGCAAATTTCAAGCCCTGATAGTTGCAGGCTGTGGTCAACAGCCTGTAGTAGTTACAACACTCCAGGCTAGACCACTTTTTGGTCCAGTGTGGGTCAATGTGGCATTAAGAAGATGTACTGTAACCATAGCACACCATCCACTCCACTAATCTCAAATGCCCATTTTACTTTCCAAGGACACACGAAAAAGCCACAGGTTCTCTTTCCAGGTGAAGCATCTAAGACAGAGACAGCATGGTGCCATCAAGGAGACAGCTATCTCTGCCAGGCGCCCAGGTGTTCCCACCTGGGGCCAGAGATCTTCTCAAGAAAATTCTCCTGGGTCAAGGTCTGCAAGGAAATGAGCCCAGCCTTGCAAAGTGATTTGAGTAGTGATCTGGATCTCTCTAATGTAGAGAAGTCAGGCTCTTTTCCAGCATATTGGGAGACAGAGGAGAGTGAAGATTTACTCCTGGGAGACGACTTTGTGGCTCCAAGTACAGGCTCAAACTGGCAGGATAAGGCCATGAAATACAAGACGTGAGAAATATGAACATCAGAGCCAAGTTGCTGTGCCTGATTTTTGCCCATTCCTGTTAAACTCCCCGAGAAGATGTGTTACAGCATGTTCATGGCTTCCGTAGCCCCCAGCCACAAGTGCCCATGCAGCAGTCTGCAGCAGGAAGAGCTCTCAGAGCCAGAGGATGGGGAGGAACAGAGAATCTAGACTTTTTTAATATCTGAAAGAGTAACAGGCCACACTAAGCATGTGTTCCGGAAATCACGGACCTGATTTCCAGAAGGAATATTTTAAAAGGCTTCCAGGCCAAGAAGGAGAGGGAAGGATAATGAGATTTTTGCCTTTCAGGTACAGGCACCTCAAAAAGCACAGTTAAAAAGCACAGGTCCCTGTGGATAGGGCTATTCTCCTAAGAGAGACAGATACGTCTTCTCTGTGATGTAAAAGATGGCTTTTTCTTTTGCTGCTAATTAGGCAGAGTTGCCCTGTTTTGATGAATTTGTCTGGTTTTGTATGGGAGTCGGCTGCTGGCAGAAAAAAGAGAGGACACTTTTCTTCCCTGGAGGTTTTGTGCACACCATGGGCTGTGTCAGATGTGGCAGGACACGTGGTCTCACTACTGCATTTTGGTTTCCTTATTCGAAAACTGCCAAGAGCAGATGGGACACTGGTCTGTCCTTGACTGGAGACTTTGGCCAAATACTTCTTAAACTGTAAGTGCTTGCAGAACTGTAAAATACCTTAGGACTGTTCCAAAGTCAAATAACATCAATATCAGGTGAGAGAATGAGTCAAAGCCTATATGTGCTTGTCCATTCATTGCATGAGCTAGGCGGTCAGTAAAGTTGCAGCAATAGCAAAAAAAAAAAAAAAAAAGATACAGATGCTGACATTTACATGCAGAAGGGGAAACATTCTTTAAGAGTCTGATGGGCTACATTCAGTTCTGCTGCCTGTGTAGTCAGAAACAAACAAACAAACAAACAAAATTAATAAAAAATGCTAATACATAATGGTGGTCATTCCTGGTGTAGAGGTGTGACTGGTTGAGTACATGGTCCTAGCAGCAACTGGTGGTATCTCATTACCCAGTGGCTGTTCCACCCAGGGATGGCTCTCCAGAGCTGCTGACTATGTAGGATGGGCAGAAACAGGCTACCAGGTGGCATAACCTGCATTAATTCCCTTTGATATTGAGGAAAAGGTAAGCCTAGGTGAGTCAGAAGTAGGCATCATATGGCCTTCCAGACCCAGGTCTCATGTGACTTGCTGTCAGGCATGGGAGCACTAGGCAGCATGGTCACACGGTCACTTAACAGTCTGAAGAAGGGCCAGATAATATGATTTGTGCTGTCTGTGGGCTGTGGATAAGGCTGGGATGAAGATAAAGGTGGGAGAGTGTACACTAGGTGGGCCTGCAAGGCTTCAAGGTTTGTAGGACCCACAAAAGCATCTCAGTGTGTCCCAGTTGATGTGACCAGCACAGAATGGTGAGGTACCAGAAATAAGTGTGCAAGAAAGATGAAAGGTTACACTAGAAAATTAGTATTCCCACCAAAAACATAGCCCATACTCTTGTCACTTAAGTTTCAGGCTGTACACATAGCGGTCCCACTGTCTCCAAAAGCCAAGGGATGTTTAATTCATGTAATGCCTGAATAGAAGTGGAGTAAGGCTTCTAGATTGTGGGCAAACACAGAATAGCACCTCTCCCTCTCCCCCCGCCCCCCCACCCCAAGATAATTGCTTCCTCTTACCCATAGAAGAAATACAGGCTGAATATCTTAGCAGGCTTTAACAGCCTCGTTTATAACATCACATTTCCTCAGATACAATAGGTAATTTCACAGGGATTCAGACTTTCCTGGTGCAAAGGAAATATTTAATTGCTCACATGTATTTTAATGGTTCTGTTTGTAACTGGCAACTCCATTAATGTCAGAATGCTATAAAGACATACAAAACAATTTTACAAGAAATCGTTAGTCATTAAAATGTGCAAAGACAATTTTCTCAAGCACAAATGGAAGTTTTCAATTTTCTGAAAATCCCAAACTGCACCAGCCTCCAAGACTATTTTACTGACCTTAAAAATATTAATTCCATTAAAAACAGTGAAACTTCATTTGATGACTTAGAGATATTTTGTCAATGCTCATATTTTTTCTGCTTTAAAGGCTGAAATCATGTTACTCATATTTCACATATTATCATCTTTATCTTATTATTACATTTAAAATGCTAAGTTTAAATATTTTGGATTGCTAGATAACTGAAGCCAAACAATAACTTTTAAGCAAAAACCAAAATCATTTTAAGAATGCAATGAGAAACAAATGAAATTACAGCAGGCCTTCTGCTGTGACTGTAATTCAATTTCTCACTGAAGATGATCAGCTCTTCCTCTCTTGGCAAGGAATGTGACGGACAGGACCTGCCATCCGCCCTGTGAACAGATGTAGGGCTGCGTATTGGGTTTGCGAGGCAAGGTTTTGGTAGCATGGGGCTACAGGGGTGGTTTCTGTGAGAAGGTGCTAGAAGATTCCCCCAATAGAGCCAATGCCAGCCGGCTCCAAGATGGATCTGCCACTGGCCAAGGTCAACCCCATCAGTGACATTGGTAGCGCCTCTGTGATAACGTATTTAAGAAGGAAAAAAAACAACCCTGTGCAACAGAAATTATGGTGGGCGAGACAAGTGAGAACATGTGAGAGGAACAGCTCTGCGGACATCAAGGTCACTGTTTGTGAGCATAAAATTCACAAACAGTACTTGAAAGGATGCAGCCTTACAATAGGCTACACCTTGGAGACTGAGCTTGTCAAGACAATTTCCTTCTGTTAAAATGTAACTTCTACTCCATAAAACATACTTCAATGATATCAGTTTGGATTTTCTTGACTTCATAGAAGAAGGGAGTATTCAGAAGACATTCAAGGCATAAAGGGCAACATGATATAAGATGTGACAGGCATTGTACATGGAAGCCTGCCTCACAAACACAATCAATGGGACGATGCAAAAAGAGGTAAACAGAGAATTTGTTAGAAAGGTTCTAGAAGGAAAAAGGAAACTCAGAGCAATAGGATGAGAAGGAGTCCAGCTTCAGATGGATGCAGAGGTGGCTACATTTAGTGTGTGCCAGAGGGAAGACATCTGAGGCTCAAGAAGGTCAAGCTGTAGCAAAACTACCATAGTCAGGATGGGAGATTATGAACACCTATAAATAAGTTATGATCTAAGAACTTCCTAATAGGATGTGAAGGGTGAAGTGAGGGCTTGGTTCCAATTCAGTTGGAAAAATTTAAGATTGCAGTAATAACTCCAAAATCCACTTCAGAACTGAAGTGCAAATGGAGCAATACATTATTCATTTCCCTCTTTTTCTACATTTCTCTTTTGTCCACTGTGCTGCCAGTGTCTGTGAGTTCACTTTCAATGCATCCTTCTCTTCCAGCAATGATTCTTCTGTTTCCATTCTCTTTCTTCCTCCCTAATTTTCCCAGGCTCTTTCCTTCCACTTTTTTTCTAGCTTCCTGCCATTAATTTCTATGTACTGTTCCCTATTCCCTTGCTTAGCCCCATGTCCCTTTTTACCATCTCAATTCTAGCAATTGCTTGCAGTGAAAAACCATATGTTAGATTCAACACTGACTACTCTTGTTTCTAAATGCAACTCCTCCGATTTCAGCAGCCAGCAGCATTTCATTGGCATGGTGCTAGAACAGCAACACGGGTAGGGAAGAAAGTTGGCCTCCCATATTTACAGCGGTTAAAATCACAGACACAGTAAGGCTCAAAAAGAGTTGAAACTCTGCAGTTAGTTCTGCATCATGCCCTTACATGTGTAGAGGTGTCTGCCTTCTCGGCTACACCTCCAACATACGGAGTCAAGGTGCAGGAGGAAAGCTGAGCTTGCAGCTGGGAGGGCATGGATGGCACCAAGAGGCTTCTCTTAAAGAGTGACTGACTTTGTTTCCCATAACACATGGCAAGCTGCGGCACTGCACTAGAATCGGGGGGTAAATCAGGACACCTCTAACTGTGAGCAAGGCTACCAAATGTCTGGGGTTTGTCCAGACTTGTCTTCTTTTCCAGCCCTCAAAATACTTCTAGGTGAATGTCTGACATATGAAATCCCTTTGGTGGTAAAATTGTTGGCCCTACTATACTTCGTTGTCACAAAGGAACATTGGTCTGATGCTTCTCCTTGTGGCTGTTACACAGCAAAAAGGTCATATCCTCTGCGTTTGGCAGCACAGATCCTAATCCCGATCCTAACAACTGTCAAAATTCTCCCTTTGCCAAAAGACCAAGAGTTGAATGCAGTGGCTAACAAAGAGGAAAACAAAAATGGTCTGGCTGTAAACTGGGAACGGGTGTACTGCTGGCCCAAGGATGACCCCAACCTAGTATTTGGATTATCCAACAGCATCAGGCAATGCCACAACCCTGCTTCCAGTTGTATGATGTGGGCCTGGTGCAGGGACAACCCTCGAACTCCTCTTAAGCTAAATGCAGATCAATAGTCAAAGACTACTCATCTGATCTAACATTTTCATGGACGGTCCAAGTGATAAAAGCATTAAAATGACAATGTGTGCCCTGCACAGTCACAGCACTCCTATGGACATGAAGGAAGGATGAGATGATCAGCCACCTCAAACGCAGCATCTGCCTGTGGCACAGTCACCAGCTGTTTGTGGCACAAAGGGTCACAGAGTGGCAAGGGGCTGCCACATAGCTGGGGACTATGCCATGCATCCACATGGAGGGGAAACCCTTGAAAAACCTAAAATACAGCCAGCGAAATAGATTGTTACATAATTTCTTTTAGCTATCGGCATATTTTCTCTGGTTGCATTGCAAGCTAGTTTCTTGGAATTTTTAGTACCATGACTGTAAGGCAGCATGTGCCAACACACATGTCCTTACACAGTAAGTACTGCTGATAAAAATAGTTTCTACACAAATACTTCCTCTGGAAAAAGGGGTGATTTCTTCCTCTCACTTTTTTATGATCATTTGTACCCACTGTTAACAACATTTTTAAAAACGTCAGTCTTATGTATGTTGTCCTAGACATGACACTGTCAAAAAATGTGCTTAAATTAGGCACCCTATTTTCAAACACGGCTCCTTAAACTTAAATAAAACTGTGGTCAGTGACACCTCTCACTGGTGCCAGTCAGGTAGCATCAGTGATGACGAGAAGTACCAGTTCTCCAGAAAATTAAGGCTCCATCAAAATCATTCAGACTTGTCACTAATTAAAAACACCAATGCTTGTTTTAATGATTTATTTTGATATCTGAATGTTAAAAGCAACATAAATGAGACATTTGCAGAACTAATACTCAGTACCTAATGAACACTCAACTGCTGTCCATCAGTTTATTAATAATTACCACATGCATAATTAGAGTTAAAAACTTATCTGTAGATTTTCAGCTTTATCTTGGGTTTGATAAACTGATTTACAGAAGGCCTGTAGCATATCATCAGCGTAAAAGCCTCCTTTGCCCTGAGCTCAGTAAGATTATTTTTAAACCCCTGAGAGCTTTTGTTGGTTAGCTGATAGAGCATGTGGGAGGACAGGACCAAGTGTACAATTTTGGAGAATACAGATGCCATTAGTTAAGCACAGAGCGCGAATTAAAGTGTCTGTACCGCTGAAAATGTTCAGAGCCTGTTTAAAAAAGCCTCCATTTTATACCAGTCAATTCAAATACATTAGTTTTGAGATTTTTTTTTTTGAAATTTTTCATCACAGGAAGTCAAGATATTTCATGGTCTTTCATATAGAAAAAGCATTAGATTTTGTTAAATACGTTATATATATACATTCCATATAAAAGCTGTCTTCAGAATACATAGAGACTGCAAAAACAGCCGAAGTTAAATGTGTCTGCACAACCAACCTCTTGCATATTCATTACATGCAGGTTTTCTGAACACACACCTTCATGCTACTGTCTATGGAATATTTTAAACCTGTTTTCACTAGAAAAACCTTCCTGTTATACAGGAGCAACCATAGCAGCCACCATCCTGAAATAAGCTTTTGACATTTTTACACACCAGCCCTGCAGGTTGAGTGTGCTGTCGCTTTCCCAGTTTGTTGCCTACGCTTTGCTGGGAGCTGTTGCCATCCCCGTTCTGCAGGTCTGAAAACTAGAGGACCCGTCCCATTTCCGCTTGCTCCCAGCATGGCCAGTGGATTCAGTCCACCCAGGGCTCCAGTTTCAGGACATCCGGCTGGGTCAGAAGCGGTGGCATGATTATTTTCACCTGCAAGGCTGTGGACAGGGGCAGGCAAACAAGGAGCAGCCTGGGCACGATAATACCTTCAGTCAGTGCAGTCCAGCTTAGACAAGGATGGATGTCCACAGCCTCGCTTGCACCGGCAAAATAGTATTTTTGCTGACATGGCCGCTACCAGTTCCCAGAGCAGAATTAAGCAGCATAGTGTTTGTTCATCTGCTTTCTTTTTTCCCCTCTTTTAACTTCATCTCTCATTGGAGTCTTTGGCTGCATAAACCAAAAAATCACAGTGAAATCCCAAGAGATTTTAGATTTAGACCTGACATTAGACCTTTTGCCTTGAAGAGCATCCAAAGTTTTGAAAGTGATTACCATATGAATCACAGGTCTGCATCTTCTAAGAAGCAGTGATTAAGATGTGGATCACAGGTCTGCCTAGCAAATCCTTTTCAAAAAAAAGAAATCAGCTCCTGAGGCAAAGCTAATGATTTGCTTGTACTTGTTTAACTGAAGTTCCAGCCTTGATGTGGTGGGTATTTGGTTCCCTCCTCCTGTATTGTGCACATGCCTCCCATGATTATCACTGTAAAGATATGGTCTGCATAGGCCTGTGGTGTGAGCAGCATCCCAGAAACACTGAAGTTCCCACTAAAGTTCTCCTCTTAGAAAAATTCTTGGACCCTGGTTAATCTTAGAATTAAAGAGCTAGAAATCACAAGCTTGGTATCATTTTTTTAACCCAGTGACTTGAGAGATTAGCTTTCCTAAGAGGTAGGCATACCACAAATTTTTTCATATTTCTAATATTAATGTTCTTTACAGTCAGTAAGTTCACCTTCCACAATTCTGAGTCATTATATTCACCTCTTCCTAAAGAATGATTCAAATTAGATAGTATGGTTCTGTAGTTTGATACCTACATTGAAAAGTTAGACAACTCCTGTTCTTCCTTCATAAGAATTTTTTATTTCAGACGTACACAAAAAACTTGGAATAAATCTTTAGTTCTTCTCTCTTGACCTTGATTATAGGACAAAAAAAAAATTATAAGCAGCTACTCCTCTGTGAGCCATTGTAATAATTTTCAGCTTGGCTAATGTTGGTTGCTCACCTTGAATGCACATTTCCACTGGTCTAATAGACACCATATCCTCTGGGAATGAAAGCTTTTCTTTGAATGAGACAAAAAAAATTGCATTCAGATTTTCTACAAATTCCTTGACTACTGCAAGAAGAGATCCTCTTGGAAAGTAAATTATGAGAGTGCCAGCTCTCCTGTTCCATCCTGCCAACCTTTCAGTCATTTCCGTGAGAGATGGAAATTTGATCTCCACAATCTATTCATTGTTTGTCCCTTCTCTGGAGTTGGCCAACACACTGGGTCAATTAACATAAATGGCAAAAGAGGCTGGACATCTGGGGAATGACACCAAATTCATTTTCCATAAACTTCCAAGTAAGCAGATGGCAAATGATTCAAAGGCCTATCTTCAAGAACCAGCTGTATAGTCCAGTTACCAGACTGGTGTTAGAAGTCAGCCTTTGCAGTAGGAAATTACACCTACAACTTTGCTGATGACCTTGCATTAAAAAAAAAAAAAAAGCTAAAATAAGAATCACCACACTACAGGAAATTTATTAGGAGCTTATCTGTAAATGAAGTATAGGCTATCAACAGTTAATTGTATAAAGATAGTACTTACCAAGAAACTGGTTACTACAGTGTACACATCTTACCTATGCAGTCTGTATATTCAAAACAGATTAATGTTAATTAAATGGTCCATCAAGCTGGAGTGTGCAAAATCAATGAGCACTGACAGCAGTATAATAGAGATAAATCTAAGACACTGCCAACTATGGAAGGACAAGTTTAGACATTACACATAAGGCATGGCATCCAATTTTGATTTGGACCTCCTCACAGATTTAGTGTTTACTTTGGATGGGTATTAGGTTCAATTCACAGTATAGATGGGGACCAACTTTCAATGCTAGTGGCTTTCAGACTGAGATAAGTACAAATCATCTCCACTGATCTCACATATTTAGGCTGCATTCCAGCCCCCCCCTCCCCCCAGAAGCTACATGAAGCATGACTCTGAGAAAGAGATCTAAATCTCATGCGAAAGCTTTTTGCTCAACATTTACACTAAAGTCAAAGTGACATTTGACTAAGCAACACCCATCACTTAGTAATTTGTTATTTCAGCTCTCTTTGCGGAATATGCAAATTTAATTAGCACAGTTTTTATAGCATAGCATTGTTCCTAAAGAAGGGATTTTGGTCCTTCTGGAACTTCCCCTCCCTCGTCTTTGTATCAATAAATACACTAAAATGTCTTCCAGTTCTGAAACAAAGCGAGGTTTTAAATCAAAATGTCATGGAGTATTAACTCCATACTTTATGAAATGCAAGTATTTTAGTTGTTTCTATTTAATACCAGTCTGACCTAGAAATCCTAACAGTCTCATCTCTTTTTCCTCGGAAGACCTGCTTGATAGCAAGATGTCAAAACAAAGAGAGGGCAAAGTAGAGTTCATAAACCTCATCCTATCCAACGTCGACTCTTCTTTCTGTGTCAGCCCTGCTCCAAGCATAGCACTGTGACATAAACACAGACCAGAGCATCCCTTGATTATGTATTGAGGCAGCTACATGACAGAGCGGAGAGAAATAGATTAGTTATATTTAACATGCATTTTTAGTTACTTTTCTTCCATTGACACTTTCCAGCCAGGACTGCTGCAAGGTGGCTGAAAGCTCTGGAGACCTGCAGGAACACAAACATCTCGCTGAAAGGCCAGGTTAGATGGGGCTTTGAGCAGCCTGGTCTAGTGGGAGGTGTCCCTGCCCATGGCAGGGGGGTTGGAACTAGATGATCTTTAAGGTCCCTTCCAACTCTAACCATTCTATGATTCTATGAAAGACTTTTCTCTGTCACTCCTTAATCCAGGTTCAGAACTCGTCTCTTTGAATGAATGGCTGCCATGGGAGCATCAGCAGAGGGGAAGAAATACCTTCTCTTAAAACATTACATGCACTAAAATGAATGATGCCTGGTTTCTACAGCTTGTAAGTCGCTTCTGTTTTACTTGTCTAGAAAGGTGCAAGCTCATCTGAAACTTCTATGGCCAGCTCATGTGTGTATCATCCCTCTGTTGTTGATTACCTTTTGTCTAAAAGGGGATGAGCTCACCCAACATCTTTTCCTGAGGGCATGTGTGGTATCTCCTTTCTCCAACCTTTCACCTATTTTCACAGAGGGTAATTATCTCTGAGGGCTGATTTCCACAGGGACAATGAGCTCAAAAGTGATTAAGAAGGGAAAGCACATCTATATATGCTTGCACAAAGGCAGCATGATTTCATTTCCGTGATAAGCCAAAACCCAAAGTGCTTCTTATATACTGGTCCATCCGTGCAGTCTCCCACAGTCCAAATTTGTGAGAAACATTAGCCAGCTACTTTCAATTCACTACTTTGGTCACCAAAATAAAATAATTAAAAAAATATTACCAAGAACCTCAACTAAATAAAATAATAGCATAGTGCAGGTATCAAAGGAAGATTTATGGAGGTACATCCACACAGAGGAAACTAGTAGCAGCACATCCTAGGCAAAAGGCTAAGAAAAGATGATTTGAGTCACTCAGTCTCACCAACTGCATTATACATGACGAGTAGTTCTCTGTCATTCACATAAAATTCTGATCCAGCTTGTGTACCCAACATTTCATGGTGCAGTCACCATATTTTGGGAATTCCTCTTTCTTTCTTTGTCTTCCAGAGTATCTTTTCTTCATTTGGGGACTGATCAAGACTCCTATGACCATTCATTCAAATGTTTTCTAAGCTCAAATATTTTGATGTAACTTTTGTTCCATGAACAGAATAAATACCAAAATGTTCTGAGATACTGTTTGAAATGTTTTGGAAAAAAAACAGAAAACATCTTTTTTTTCCCCCAAACCGGAAAGAGACATTTCACCATTTTCATATCAACATATTGAATTTTCTTACATTAAAACCAACTGAAGAAAAGTTTATTGAAGGCCACATGAAGTTGCAAGCATCCTGTGATGTTGAAGTGCCTCATGGGACCTGTCATTCTAGAGCCCTCCCTCCTGCCTAAGGGTTAGGCAGCTTTTCCTGCAGCACATGATTGCCATGACAGTATGCCATAATGCATCATGTGAGAGATGCATAGGCAATAAGAAGCTCAGACTATAGAGGAAAGGAGGGCCACAAAACATTTGCACAAATCCATGAAACCATCCAATACACTTAAAGGTTAAACTGATTCAGATAAAAAGTTTTAGCGCAGTTCAAAAGCTTTTAATTTAGATCAGGTGTATTCAAGACAAGGCCTTTTTTAGCTTTCTTAAAAAAAATGAAATAGCGCCGTTTGAAAAGTTATCGTAACAGCTTCATGATTTTGAGTAGAAATACCACTTTGGCTATTCCTCTACTATGCACAGAAATATTAGCCTGAGAATAAAGCTTTCTGATGGACAGTCCCTACATCCACTTTTCTAGAAGGAAGTTTTCTGTACAGGTTTGCCTCTAAATCCCACCCTGCCTTTGCTGCACAAGGCAGAATCAGAGAGAAACTTTTCTGCTTACCCTGAAAGTTCACCAAAACCCAGCACCTTAATAGGGGTGTCAAAATACTTTTCAGGTGAAGTTCGTTTCGACTCTACTGTTTTCAGCTGAGGTTCTCAGGTTCACATAAAAAACACAACGTAGATCTGCCCATAGCGCACAAGTCTGGCAGCTTGGTAGGCTTCAACAGGCCAATGACAAATGTACCTATTTATGTTTAACTAAGCCAATAAATGTCAACAATGGAAATTATTACTTAGGGCCATCTTGTGCAAAGTTGTAAGTTCCTGCCTCCAGTCCAAAAACATTTTTTCTGTCTCTACCGTATGAAATGATGAATGGCATTTCTGACAATTATTCAGGGATATGCTTAGAATATGCATTTAACACAACCGCAACTTCAAGCACACCCTCCGTTGTCAGTAGACTCGAAAGGCCAGCGCAGAGTTTAGCAGCTTGGCACCTGGAATGATTTTCTCTCTGAGACAGACGGCAGGCTGTCTGTGTGATAGGGAGGCATGGAGCGAATGGGGAGCGCTGCTGCGAGACATTACACCTGCAGACCCCACGGGCAGGGGAGCCCAGGGATGAAATTTCTCCCTTTGTGCTGGAGCGTGTCCGAAGAGCAATGAAGCTGGTGAGGGGTCTGGAGAACAAGTCCTGTGAGGAGCGGCTGAGGGAACTGGGGTTGTTTAACCTGGAGAAAAGGAGGCTGAGGGGAGACCTTATCGCTGTCTGCAACTACCTGAAAGGAGGGTGTAGAGAGGTGGGGTCAGTCTCTTCTCCCAAGTAACAAGTGGAAGGAAACAGCCTCAAGTTGAACCAGGGGAGGTTTAGATTGGATATTAGGAAAAATTTCTTCACCAAAAGGGTTGTCAAGCATTGGAACAGGCTGCCCAGGGAACTGATTGAGTCACCGTCACTGGAGGTATTTAAAAGACATGTAGGCATTTAGGGACATGGTTTAGTGGTGGGCTTGGCAATGTTAGGTTTACAGTTGGACTTGATGATCTTAAGGTCTTTTCCAACCTAAATGATTCTATGATTCTATGAGAGCAAAAGTGGCTACAAGTGGAGCAAGATTATGGCATCTTGTTTTTTCTCAGTCACGTCTGGAAAATAAATCACATGAACAAATAAAGTGTGAACTTAACCAACAGTGCTTTGCTAGGCCTGCCAAAATTGCCAAGGAACAGAGGACTGTAAATCCCAGTCAAGTCAGGCTCCCCCTGTGTGTTGGTGTCATGGTTTGGGACATCAAAATATGGCCCACAAAAGCCACTCTATCCCTCCCCCTCCTCATCTGGACAGGGAGAAAAAATATAACAAAATGCTCATGGGTTGAGATAAGGACAGGGAGATCACTCAGTAATTACCATCATAGGCAAAACAGACTCAGCTTGCAGAAAATTAATTTAATTTATTACCAATCAAATCAGAGTGGTATAACGAGATATAAAACCAAATCTTAAAACACTTTCCCCCCCATGCCTCTCTTCTTCCTGAGCTCAACTTCACTCCCCATGTCTCTACCTCCTCCTCCCGACCGGTGCAGGGGGACAGGGAATGGGGGTTGCGGTCAGTTCATCACACGTTGTTTCTGCTGCTCCTTCCTCCTCAGGGGGAGGACTCCTCATACTCTTCCCCTTCTCCAGTGTGGGGTCCCTCCCACAGGACACAGTCCTCTACGAACTTCTCCAATGTGAGTCGTTCCCAGGGGCTACAGTTCTTCACGAACTGCTCCAGCATGGGTCCCCCATGGGGTCACACGTCCTGCCAGCAAACCTGCTCCAGCGTGAGCTTCTCTCCACAGATCCACAGGTCCTGCCAGGAGCCTGCTCCAGTGTGGGCTTCCTATGGGACCACAGCCTCCTCGGGCATCCACCTGCCCCGGCATGGGGTCCTCCACAAGCTGCAGGTGGATATCTGCTCAACTGTTAACCTCCATGGGCTGCAGGGGTCAGCCTGCCTCACCATGGTCTTCACCACGGGCTGCAGGGGAATCTCTGCTCTGGTGCTTGGAGCACCTCCTCCCCCTCCTTCTTCACTGACGTTGGTGTCTGCAGAGTTGTTTCTCTCACATATTCTCACTTCTCTCTTCTCTGGATGCAGCTGCTGTTGCCCAGCAACTTTTTCCCCTCTTAAATACGTTATCCCAGAGGCGCTACCACCGTCGCTGATGGGCTCAGCCTTGGCCAGCGACGGGTCTGTCTTGGAGCTCTATCAGACATGGGAGAAGCTTCTAGCAGCTTCTCACAGAAGCCACACCTGTAGCCCCCTGCTACCAAAACCTTGCCTCGCAAACCCAATACACCCTGCAAGCCAGACAGCTCTCGTCGGAGGCCACCCATTGCCTGGACTATCATGCCAGTTTGCCTTCTGTCCTGCAGTTCTGGAAGGAAGCTATTTCTGAGTCATTTACACTCGCAAAATGCTGAATCAAAGATCCTTTTGGTTCCTAGGAATAACATCAAGATATAATCCTCAGGATATGAAGCTGAAACATGATCATCCATGCAATATAAAAATTGTTGGGCAAGTGTAATCTTGCCTCCTGAAGAAATTTTTTCCTGAACTTCCTGAACCAAGAGACTGTCACACACAGGCTTCTGAATGGTTCATGTCTCAGTCTGCTGCTGAACTACAGCGTTGGTGGAAATCCAAAGGTTAATTGGAGCACTTTAGAAGAATAACCCTTTTTTATTGATTGCATAGTGTTGGGGGAAATTGATAATTATCTACTAGTATGCACATTAAATGATCTAGTAGTTTACATATTATTCTGAGAATTATCAATGCATATTAAATTATCTGTTATTTTAATTAACAAAATATTTATGGTGACAGAAGCTTTACTGAAATAACTAATCCTGAATCTAGTATTGTCTTAGTATGCTGCAGACATGAAAAGTTCACAGCTGAATTCAGGCTTTGGTTCTTTCTTTTTGGTCTCTGTAGGAGAAGTTTATAAGCAGGAAGCAAACTATGTGAAAAATTAGGCTGTTGACAGTATGTTATAGCAATGCGAAGTTTCATTTTCTTTAGGAAACCGTCTTCTGGTGCTTGTATTTTAACTGTATTTGACATTTCCATAAGGTTTTCTCACTTCAAATCTCAGGCTGCTTCAGAGAGTTTGTTATAATTAGAATCATATTTTCTTTTACAGCAAAAAACATTACTTTACTGATACGTTAACTTTTATGAAGTTGTATTAGCTCAGACAAATTGATTTTGGACAAAATAAAAAACATTTTTAAAATACGTTAAAATTACTTACATTAAGTGCTTATAAATCAAGGGAGTTCTGTTTCAGAAAAGAATGTGTGGAAAATTACTTATTATTTATTAATGAAATGGAAAAAAAAATAGAAGGAACATCTTAGAAAGAACAACACTTTCTTAAGCCTCAAAAATTTCCTGAAATGAGAATCCAGCATTCTAACCTCATCTTATTTTGTCCATCATATATATACAAATGACTGAAAAATGATGATATTTTGGCTTAAGCTAAAAGATGGGTGTATCAAAAGTTGGAATTGTCTTTTCCTTGAACATTTTAACAACTCAAGATTCCTCAAATTTAAATAAAACCTCCACTTTTCCCCAAAAAGAAAATATCTAAAAAAAGTCAGTTCTGATATACCTAAAGTAAACTTATGGAAGAGTTATAATCTAAAGTTAGAGTGATAAAAATTAAATTGAAGCATTTCAGCATTATTGCATCATGCCAATGTGTTGCTGAAGATCACTTCTTAGATCGGAAAACAATTCTTGGGTATATATTGAAATGTTTTAGAAGCCAATATATTTAATAATCAAGAAACTTGTACTGAACAAATTAAAGGCTAGAGATATCAATGTTTCACTAACATGACATCAAGAGTTAAGCTGAAGTCTAGAATAAACAGCAGTGGTTTGTCCATCTTTGATAACAGCTCTGCTGAGCTTGGGAAAAACACAGATTCATCACTGTTTGACCTCATGAACATAAATGTAAAAAGTAAATTTCTGTAGGAATTGTTTCAGTTAGCTGTAATTGCCAGCCAAAACATCAGCCATCTAAACCCCTTCCCGGGTGATCTATGAATACACTGACCCCACACAAAACTCTCCATTTTCTTTGGAGGTAGGTTTTGTTCTCAGAAATGTTGACTCTCCTCTGATAGGGTGTAACTTTCTAATCTCTTTCTGCACCAGTTTCAAAGTGTTAATAATGCCCCATAATTTTAAGAAATAATTCTTCTTCCTCAAAGGTGAGAAGATTCAGGTGGGGGACCCTTGAAAACATGTTATTATGTTCAGAAAAAATATCCATAATCTTGCACACACAGAAAAAAGCCTCAGATGGGATTAGGAAATACCAGTGTTCTTTGTCAGTAAGTACATAATTCATTCAATTTAGTTACTGCTAATCTTTTTTCTTTACTTTTTTAGAACTGACCTGATGTGTCAAATTTACATACATTTCAATAGAAGCACATTTTCTAGTCTAACAGAAAAGATTAGCTATATAGCATGGTCCTTAAGAGTTGCAAACTGCTTTAAATCCTACAAAGCAATAGTTTATAACTATGCTAAGTGATCTTTTTATATAATTGCTAATAAGAACGTTAGCACTCTTCCTACACTAAAAGTATCAATTAATCTCCTATATTAAAGATAACTTGGAGTTAATGTATCACTAGATCAACAGAGCTGATTTCAGAAATTGTTTATTATGTATATACTTTTTAAGAAAAACCAGACTAAAATAATTTTGTTTTTTATAATTGTCCTTTTGCATATTCTTATTATTATTAAGCTCTTTTTAAACACCCTTTTCCTAAACAGTCACACAGGAGGAATGATAGTAAACCAATCGATCACATTGAAGGAAGTGTTATCTATTAGAGTCCCTGCAGCAACCACTGCACAAAATATCTGCTTTAAGAATTAAAAAGAAAATAATAAAGAAAAGGCTTTCCATCAAACAAAGAACAACCCAGAGCCAAGAGAGACTGGGTGGATCCCATTGGACCAGGTTGCCCAGAGAAGTTGTGGCTGCCCCATCCCTGGAAGTGTTCAAGGCCAGGCTGGATGGGGCTTTGAGCAGCCTGGTCTAGTGGGAGGTGTCCCTGCCCATGGCAGGGGGGTTGGAACTGGATGATCTTTAGGGTCCCTTCCATTCATTAAAGACTTGGTTTTACAATTAGAAAAGCCAGAGTCCGTTCTTGTATTCACCAATTCATTTCATGTTTCTGTGCCATAACTCTGCATTTGCCAGATGAAAGGAAAGCACTTCGCTACTTAAGCAGCTAATATGTTGGAGAGGGACTGTTTCTCCCCAGGCTTCTGTACTGTTGCTACACAACAGCATCCTGGGGTGACTGGAGACTGGGCACCGTGGTAGCACACATTAAAAACCCCAGAGAAATATTTTTACAGGCTGTAAGATTTCAAAACAGAATTGTTGTGTGATAGGTAGGGGCCAGGGGTATTCCACAGCAAAATGAAAATGAACTGGCTACACAAGCATGAAAGACTACATTTAAGGTCACAGGGTGAGGTATAAAGAAGCTTCGGAATCAACGCGTAGGTACCACGTGGGTTTTGAAGCCACCAGAACAAAGGTTATCCTGACTATTTGGTGGTGTCATTTTGGACTGAGATCTGCACCTCCTGGTAACACAGGGAAGAAAAGAACAGCTGTGTAGAGGAGTGTTCAAGAGCTAGGAAATGGCTTCAAATCTCACAAGGCAGCAACAAACATTTTCTGTTTGGGGTTTTCTCACCCCCTATGCTTTGTTTCCTTGGGCGGATTTCAGGAGGGAGGAATAAGGATGAAACACCCCATGACTACTGACCTCGTGAGAATGGGTGATGTATGTTATTTCCCAATTCTGTGGGAATTTGTCAAACCCCCAACCAGTTGAAAATCATTATGCACAACCTATTTTTAGTTCACATGGTATTTGTTTGTGTATCTTTTTCCTGTCTCTCCTTCTTCCCACCAGACGGAGGGCAGGCACTGTGGGAAATTAAACTCTTGTTTGATACATATTAATTTTGCTTTTGTCTGTGAAGTAGCAACAAAATCTTACGGATTAAAAGGCTGGAATGAACCACTGCAATAATATTTTTTTCTTATGGACAAGACTATAGAATACCCTTGAATAAGAAAACACTTAAAAACATGCAGATCTACTAAAATGGTTTAGTTTTATTAAAAAAAGGAAGAAATGTGGTAGGCTACCCACAGAATTCATTGGTTAATTGTTTGCCCTCACTGTTCAAACAACAACAAAGAAATAATGGAGCAAACTAAGCCTCTGGGTTCAATTTCTTGACCAAATTTTGTCGAGCATGAGCTACTGGCTACCAGTCACATCCTCATCTCCAACACTGAAACCCCCACGTGTATCGATTTCCCATCATAGGCTATAGCTGGGAAACAAGTCAGCCCTTAGCCTTTTCTCTGTCACTCTGAAACAAATAGCACCCAGAAGTCTCACAGTCAACAACGGATTAAAGGATGGTTTCCAGAGTCTTCTTTAAGTCCTCATTTAGTGAGGGGAAGGATGCAGCCCTGAGACATTTGCATGGCATTTGAGCTATGTCCTGTGCATCTGGTCCTCCCAGCTCCCGTCTGCCTTGTTCAACCCTCTGAACAAAACTGAGAGACCAAATCTGCCAAGGTCTTTTCAACCACACGGACAGGACCTGCAGCTACTCTCCCAGCTTCACCATTGCCTCTCCTGTCCTCCTGCTTTGCTCCGGGAGAGCCCTGGCAGCCGAAGTTCCCCCAGGGAAGGAGCATTTTGTGTGTCAGCTTCCCTTGGGATTGCCACAGCACGTAGTTTCCAGAGCTGAATTGCATCCATCTTACAGTAGGCACAGGTAGGATACACTAAACTACAGCACATGTAAAAGCAGTTGGAAGAAGTTGCGTGGCCAAAAGTTTTTAGGTACGCAATTACACCTCTCAGGGCTTGCACTGTGTTATTTATAGCTTCTTGCATCCTCTCATTCTGCTTCTTTCCAGTTAACAAATCCCAGATATGCTTGGATAGCTACTTCAAAACTGTAAGTCAAAGAACGGTTACAATAGACAACAAATATTTACAATTGCCATGGAAAATAACTATACTCTAGTCCATGCTCTGTCATTTTAAATCTCGTTTAGGCCTGACGGGCTGAGCAAACAAGGTAATTACATTCAAAATACACCTAACCGAAGTCAAGCAACTATTCTTTCCCAGACTGTAAAGCCATAAAGAAGATGAGATGCAACATTAATGGTAGTAAACTCAGTGATAATTTTAAGGCTAAATATGCTTCTCTCTTTTCCATTTACATGTCTTTCCTCCAGATGGGTCTTAAAAGCTAGGTATCATTTACGAATTACTAGCTTAACTGAGACCCAGTCAAAACCAACAACAATAAACCCCTCAGATCTCTCAAAGGCATTTCAATACTCCTCTTCTCACTCAAAGGGTTGTTGATGATCTTCAGGTGCTGGGCTGTCCCTTCCATGCCCTGGCTGGGTGACACAGCCCTGCCTTGTCGCCCCTTGGATCAGGAGGAATTTGTCATTACCCGCTGAATGGAGATGCCAAAATCTTTTCCACAGAAGTCTGACAAGGATCAAAGGGAGGCATGGCAGTCAGGTTTCTACTTCTGTCATCTACCTGAATCTTTCAAGAAGGCAGATTACCCTTATGCAGATGTTTAAGCACTCCAGTAATTATGGAAAGTTGTTCGCGTTTCTGCATTTCAGCAGGACCATTTTAAGCACCTATATAACTCTTAAATACTCGGTTGTGCAAATGTTTTCCAAAACTGCATGATAAAATGGTATTAAATTAGCTGTCTTGTGGGCCTCTTGACCCCAGGATATTTATCTATTTTAAGGGGAGAATTTGGAAGTTTAAAAATGTGAATGGTGAATTCCTGCCTGTGTTCTCTAGAGAACAAGGAGTTGAAGATGAATGCATTCACTCTGCCTAGCTGATCTTTGAGAAAGAATTAGAAAGTAGCTTAATCCCCGACTTGGCTCTGAGCAAGTATGGACCTTTAAGGGTGCCTGTCTCTGGCGCCAGATATAGAATTTGGATTTTATATCAAGTCTGTCTCATTAATAACAGGCTAGAATCATGCAGTCATTAACAAAGTAGGAGTTAATTACATTTCTTCCCCACTAGCCTTAACAGGTAAGTGAAAAGGTAAGCGACTGCGTATGCAGTCTAACAATCTTTATGGGAGGGTGAACTGAACAAACATGTCAAATGACCTAAAATAAATAATTATCACAATCTAATCAGCTGTTGGTTAATTCCCATTTTCAGATCAAGTCCTGTGTTAATTTTTCAACTGGTTACATTATGCAGTTCAAAGGGTAATCTACCTAGCTGTTCATACTCATCGAAAGACACATGATCTTCTTTTAAAAAATAAATAAATTACAACACTTCTCATTTTCACCCTTAAAGATCATAATTTTCAGGATTTTTTATCAGTTGTAATGCTGGATGAAATCTGGACACATTGCAGTTTAGTAATCCCTAAAGTGCTGCTTTTCAAGCCAAAGAAGCCCTGCAGAAAATTTTGTGAGGTCACCAACAGAGTTGGTGTCTGTGTTGGAGAAGGATAAAAAAGAAATTTTAATAATGAATTATGGAGTTGTAGTGCACAGAGTCATCTTAATCTCCTCAGATTCATTGTTAAAATTGTATTTTGCCACTCCAAGGATGGAGGAGCCAGGGTTTTGACCATGGGAAAGGGGAGAACTGTCATGGGAAACTGGTGAAGGTACAAAGTTTGCTGGTTTTGCTGCTTTTGAAGAGGAGGACTGGGCAATCCTATGCAGCTGGGCTGCCTACACGTGCCTGCATCTTTCAACAGTGACTTTCCCGATTTCGCCACAGGCAATTTAAGCGGGAGGGGCATCGCCAGGTAACAGCTTTCAGCAGTCTGTTGTCCTAAGCAAGCACCAACTCTGCCCCTGCCCACAGCTGGCGATAGTGTTTCATTGTCAAGACGTCCCCGTGGCAGACAAGTTCCTACTCCTAGGATCAGTGCCTAATATCACCTTTTGAATGCATAAAGCAATATTTTTGCAATTACTGCATACATCAGCACAACAGAAAAATACAAGCACACATACTTGATGTAGAAGGATCCTCAATTTGCTTCCTAACAAAAGACTTGTTTCAAGTATTAAGGGCAGATACTCAGTTGCTATAAATTGTGGCATGGTACAGACATTCAGAATTCATTTGAAATTCACAGATCTATGACAATTTTCATTTTCAAACAAATCACACATAGTAAACCACGGTAACTGTAATTATTTGTTTTGTGGTGTACATAGATGGCTGGAGCAAGTGTGAGCTGCGTTATGCAAGACAACAGGCGGGCACCCAGCTGCTTGCAGGCACCATGCAAATAGACAGTGTGTGGATGAGACCAACAAAAATCAGTGCATGATGAAGACAAGACAAGTTGGATGATGAAGTAACATAACAGCAAGAACATGCTTTAGTATCAACTAGTCAGGTGTATATTTTATATGAAAAATAAGCCATTGGTAGCAGCAAACAGTACAAATGTTACAGCTAGGAAAATAAATAGAATTTAGCTGATTTTAGGGCCTTTTTAATTTCCACATTTATTATCAAATTCAATTTGCCTGAATTTGCTGACTCATAGCTATATTTGCTTTCTAAAATAGCTTCACAAGAATCTCTGGTTCTTTGTTGTCAAATTGGTTTAGAACCACTCATGAACAGTGTTTGAAGTGAACTCACACAAAGTTTGGTAACTGAGGTACTTGGGCAGCTAACCTGCTAACCTTGAAAATATATTTGAGTTCATCCTGCTTACTCAACTATCATTAATGATATTCAGATTCCTTTTCACTTAATAAGTTTCAGCTGACCAGAGATGAGAAGCAATCCCATTTGTCGGGACTTGACAAAGCCAAAAGCCTTACCAACAGTGAGGAACAAATAGCCAAGGTAGGGGAAGAAGCCTTGGGCTAATGTACATGCAGTATGTCCTCAGACAGACATTTCTAAGACTTAACGATGTTCTGTGAATAGTTTGCAAACAGAAACAACTGCAGACTGAGAAGATAACTTAAAATTTCATTTTATTTGAAATAAAAATTTCTTCATTGAAAGGGTTGTCAAGCATTGGAACAGACTGCCCAGGGAAGCGGTTGAGTCGCCATTCCTGGAGGTACTTAAAAGACAGGTAGATGTGCCTCTTAGGGACATGGTATAGTTGTGGACTTGGCAGTACAAGGTTCACAGTTGGACTTGATGATCTTAAAGGTCTTTTCCAACCTAAATGATTCTATGATTCTATGATTATTTGTTATGAATGGCTTGATGGGATTTATTTACCACAGGAGATGGAAGATGTTTATTATTTCTAACATTTTTAACAAAATATTTATATTTTGGAAGTAGAATCAAATAGGAAAACATTCAAGCTATATCATAGAATCATAGAATGGTTTAGGTTGGAAGAGACCTTAAAGTTCCAACCCCTGGCAATGGACAGGGACACATTCCACTAGACCAGGTTACTCAAAGCCCCATCCAATCTGGTCTTGAACACTTCCAGGGATGGGGCATCCACAACTTCTTTGGGCAACCTGTTCCAGTGCCTCNCAATCTGGTCTTGAACACTCCCAGGGATTGGGCATCCACAACTTCTTTGGGCAACCTGTTCCAGTGCCTCACCACCCTCACAGTAAAGAATTTCTTCCTAATATCTCATCTAAATCTACCCTCTTTCAGTTTAAAAACGTTACCCCTCGTCCTATCGCTAAACTCCCTGATAAAGAGTCCCTCCCCATCTTTCCTGTAGGCCCCCTTCAGGTACTGGAAGGCTGCTATAATGTCTTCCCAGATCCTTCTCTTCTCCAGGATAAACAACCCCACCCCTCTCTGCCTGTCTTCATAGGAGAAGTGCATGAGCCCTCTGATCATCTTTGTGGCCCTCTGGACCTGTTCCAACAGGTCCATGTCCTTCTTATGCTGGGGACTCCAAAGCTGGACACCGTACTCCAAATGGGGTCTCACCAGAGTGAGAGGGGCAGAATGACCTCCCTCAACCTGCTGGCCATGCTTCTTTTGATGCAGCCCAGGATGTGGTTGGCTTTCTGGGCTGTGAGTTCACATTGCCGGCTCATGTTGAGCTTCTCATCCACTAACACTCCCAAGTCCTTCTCCTCAGGGCTGCTCTCAATCCATTCTCTGCTGAGCCTGTATTTGTGCTTGGGATTGCCCCAACTCACATGCAGGACCTTGCACTTGGCCTTGTTGAACTTCATGATGTTCACACAGGCCAACATCTCAAGCCTGTCCAGGTCCCTCTTGATGGCATCCCTTCCCTCCAGTGTGTTGACCCTGCACCACACAGCTTGGTGTCATCGGCAAACTTGCTAAGAGTGCACTCAGTCCCACTGTCCATGTCACCCACAAAGATGTTAAACAGCACCAGTCCCAGTACCGACCCCTGAGGAATGCTACTTGTCACTGGTCACCACTTGGACATCGAGTCTTTGACTGCAACTCTTTGAGTGCAGCCATCCAGCCCATTCCTTATCCACCGAGTGGTCCATCTGTCAAATCCATGTCTCTCCAATGTAGAGACAAGGATGTTGTGCAGTACAGTGTCAAATGCTTTGCACAAATCCAGGTAGATGTTGTCAGTTGCTCTTCCCTTATCCACCAACGCTGTAAAGCCGTCATAGAAGGCCACCAAATTTGTCAGGCACAATTTGCCTTTAGTGAAGCCACGTTGGCTGTCACTGATCACTTCCTTATTTTCCATGTGCCTTGGCATATTTTCCAGGAGGATCTGCTCCATGATCTTGCTAGGCACAGAAGTGAGACTGACAGGCCTGTAGTTCCCTGGGTCTTCCCTTGTTTTTTCCTTTTTAAAAATGAGGGTTATGTTTCCCCTTTTCCAGTCAGTGGGAACTTCATCAGACTGCCACAACTTCTCAAATATGATGGATAGCAGCTTGGCAACTTCATCCGCCAGTTCCCTTAGGACCAGTGGATGCATCTCATGACGTTCCTTAGATACTCTCAGACCTGATCTTCTACAGTGGGAAGTTAGTTCTTCATTCTCCCAGTCCGTGCCTTTGCCTTCTGCGACTTGGGCGGTGTGGCTAGAGCACTTGCTAGTGAAGACTGAGGCAAAAAAGTTGTTGAGTGCCTCAGCTTTCTCCACATCCCGAGTAATGAGGTCTTTTGTTCCCTGTCGGAGAGGGCCCACTTTTTCCCTAGTCTTCCTTTTATCACTGATGTTCCTATAGAAGCTTTTCTTGTTGCCCTTGGCGTCCCTGACCAGATTTAACTCTATCTGGGCTTTAGCTTTCCTAACCTGATCCCTGGCTGCTCAGACAATTTCTCTGTATTCCACCCAGGCTACCTGTCCTTGCTTCCACCCTCTGTAGGCTTCCTTTTTGTGTTTGAGTTTGTCCAAGAGCTCCTTGTTCATCCACGCAGGCCTCCTGGTGTTTTTGCCTGACTTGCTCTTTGTTGGGATACATCACTCCTCAGCTTGGAGGAAGTGATCCTTGAATATTAACCAGCTTCCTTGGGCCCTTTTTCCCTCCAGTGCTTTATCCCACAGCACTCTACCAAGCAGAGCCCTGAAGAAGTCAAAGTCTGCTCTCCTGAAGTCCAGGGTAGTGAGCTTGCTGTGCACCCTCCTCACTGCCCTATATAATAATCTTCTACTCATGTTGACTGGAAACATCTCAATCTTTGCAACAGAAATAGTTATTAATTAACAACACTAATTTTCTAGACTTGTTCAGACTACACTGTTGATAAACATCCTTAGGACCCAGTAGGAATTAAAAATGAACGCGTTATGACTTGTCAGTTACACAAACATGACTTTCAGCTACCAGGAAAGTCTTTGAGCTACATAAATACTTACCGCATTCCTACAAAACACAAACCACATGGTGAATTGCCTCCACTTGAAAAAAAAAAAAAAAGGCAGCAAAATTGGATGTAAGCAGTCATATGCTTTTTCACTGCTTAAATTATAACATCTTAATAAACAAGAGGAAAAACAGAGACATTGCAAAGCAGTCAACACACATTTGTGCATAAACCTGTGTGCCCACACATTTATGCAAATACGATCAGCATTTGTTTTTCCATGAGTGTCGCTTTTTCCCTGCATTGTTCTAGTTAATTCCTGCATTACTTTCTAAGATAAATAAGTAGTAGGAAATGAAACAAATAATAGAGGAGAGAAAGACTGTCTAATTAAATAAGGTATCTACCTCCTCCCTGGTACTCCATTACATCACACTCTCAGAAAATATTTTCTGAAAGTCCATTTGTTCCAGATATCTCCTCCTCTCCAGCTAATACACACATAGCTTATTCTCTCTCAAAACACTTCAGTCTTAATATTTTAACTGGTTCACATTGGAACATTTGCCTGGATCCATTCATGTAGGTTAGAAGAGGTCCAAGCACAAATCCTTGCAGCACTCTGAAGAGTATTCTTGCTGGGTTAAGAGACATTTTCTTTTTTTTTTGTGCTAGCCATTTCTTAACCTAAACCTAAGCTTTCTTTTTCTGGGATGCTGGTCCTGCACTGTGTGCACGAAGACAAAGAAGCCTGTAAGAGATCATTTATACTACCTGCAAACTCAGGTGCACTGGACCACAGAATGTTCCTCTGAGTCATTTCCTCTGCACTGCCCTTAGAAATAAAGCTTCATCTCCTTCTTGTCTGCTTCGTTCTCTTTACTACCAAAAAAGTACGGTAATTTGATTGTCTATAATACAGCACACATTTGTACGCTGTTGTGTTAGAAACTACACAAACAAGGACAAAAAGAAAATTCTTGAGAAAACTTGCTGTTCTGAGAATTATGTATGCTAAATTGCAAGACACTAATGGAACAGACCGATACAGCATTTTCTATGTCTTCCCTTGCTTTCGTCCTTATGGTAAACAAGGAACAGTTTCAGTTCACTAGCAGCCAAGCTGTACAGAGTCACAATGGAGGTAAATATTGTGGTAGACTTGAGGAAGGCTGTATAAATGTGTGTTGAGAGCACAGAAGAAGTAGAAGCATATTTGCAGGAATTGTATGCAATTACCATCAATTTATGATGACAAAGGTATTACCCTTCAAATGACAAAGGCTGACATAGCTTAAAGACCAGGTGATGAACAGTCATAAAGACGTAAGATCCATTCAAGCCCAGAGGCCCCGTAAGTGCGTACCGTTAAGACGTGGTAATGGAAGGAGAGAGGCGGTTGCCCGTTTTTGTAGCTGCTTGCAACTCCGCAGCCCAAGGAACCGGGTTTCCATTTGCACTTGGATCGATTAAGGAGCCCTGTGGAAAACTGAAGCTGCTCTCTGTAGAGCTGTAACACAATACATCAGGTTGTCTACCCCCCCATATACTGACAGGGTCAATGGCATAATAAAATCGAGTGACAGCTTTTCTAGCTCATCTCCTCTCCTCTCCTCTCATTCCATCAAGGCATTCGCCTTCTAGAAACCATTCACGCAGGAACACTTACTCCTTGCTGCCCAGCACTTTTGCTATTGCAGACATAAATCAGAGGCAGCTATTACACTCTGATCTCATGCTCCGGGGCTCCGGCAGCCCAGCCAGGACAGCAAACAAGGCGGCCGCCAGGACATCCCACCCAGCTGACTGCCAGGCTCTGGCCTCCCATCCAGCTGGATCATCTGCTCCCCCGGCCTCTGCCTCCCACCTTTTATTGCTACCACGTGCAGAGAATTGTAACTGCTCAGCTGGTATTTCCTTGGAGCAACAGTTATTTCCTTGGAGGGGTTTCTTTTTTGGTTTTATGGGGCAGGTCACAAAGATGACTATATAGAGGGCAGGAAATGGGGCACAGACATAACCAATCCCCATGTGCAGGCAACATAAGAGAATGGCCTAGGAGGATTCAAAGGAGAAAAGAATTAAATTGGATGCACTGCGTTTTGCTACATGCCTCAGTAATGCTTTCCCGGGAGGTGATGGGGGCCTACTTGATCGACAGCCAGAGGCATGAGTTAATTCTACATCTCTCGACAAAAAAACTTGGAAGATCTTATTAAAACAAGCAAACCCCAGCCTTTTTTAAAGGTCCTTATGCAAAGACTGGCTGGCACGGGCTGAGCGGTGCCTCCACAGTAACTTCATACTGACCCCCACTGTTCACATAGTGTGAATACAGATGGGCCTGGGACAGCGTGGATTTCCCGTACATGCAGAAAAGTTAATGTACAGCACAGCTGCTTCTTCCTGAACGTGCTGGCAATCACTTCATAGGGGAGTTGCTCAGGATTTGGAGACACACCGCACATGGGCTGGAATACCTGAGGAATTACTCTGATCAGGTTGCTGCGTGCCAGGAAACCTGGGACAAACATGAGAAAAAAATTTAAAATCCACCTGGGAAAAGTTTTCAAGCAGGAGGAGAATGCATCCAAGATAACCTAAATATACAGTAGCTGTAGTCTAGAAGAAGACAACCTTTCAGCTCGTATAGAGGACCTGAGGATCACTCAGCTCCTCGGGAAAGGAGAGCGCCAGTCCTTCCAGCTTCCAGCCCTGTCTGTGTTTCCTGATCCCACTGGTCTCTTCCCTCCCGCCACTTCTCCCTGGGATTCACTCGTCATTCCCCTAAATTCTCTCTCTCCCCACTGTGTGAATAAACTCTCTGTGTTTATTCGCCCTCCTGACCTACACAGGGCTCTGCCCATCCTGCATGCAGCTCCTCCACCCCCTCCCTGTGGTCAGCCATACTCACTGTTTCTGTCCTTTCTGAGAACTGAACATTTTCTGAATTGTCCACTGCACACAGATTACACCTTTTTATATCCCCCACTTTCCCCCTCTCACCTTACAGAATCACTTTTCCCCCAGAACATAAGGAGCTTTATTTTTTCCCCCTTTTTTTTTCTGATCATGGCTCCAGCAGCCACTGGTTTGGGTTGAGTCAGGGTCATTTCCACTTTCCTGTGGAAAAATCTACCCATCTCACATAAAAATTGGCAGGCAAAAGGTCTTTTGGCACCTCTGCCTCTCATTATAGTTCAGGTTTGCAAGTAAAGCTGACACTCCCCTGCTTAGAGAACTTCCCCCTTTTCTTTTTCCCCATGTTTTTTTCCTAAATACCGTTCTTGATGTTATTCTCCCTGTAGGGCAGTGAGTGACAATCTTTAGCTGGGGTAAGCTTCAGCCATTGGGAAGCACAATCAAAACATGTTTTTATTTCTCTGGGTTTCTGGAAAACTGCCGCAGAATGTGACAAACCTTAAGCGACGCTATTTTTAGCAGAGGTCTTTGTCCCAGAAACCTTTTACCGAAACCGTACCTAGTGCGCCTTGCTGCCCGGGGCCCCCCACGCTCCCCCAGCGCCCAGGCGGCTGCCGACCATTTCCAGAGCTCTGACCTTTCAGCAAAAGTCTACCAGAGCTGGCATTCTGCCCCAAGATGAGTTGTGATACCAAGGCTGGAGCAAAAGAGGGGGGGGACAGCCTTAAAGGTAAAGAGAAGAGGTCTTTATCTAAAGGTGGAAGGTGTCATCGTATTTTTTTAGTGACTGGTAGGTGCTGGGAAGGTTTTAGCGGCAGGAGGAGCAGCAGGTATACCAGTCTATAACTTCCTTTCTGAAGACAAGGATATAAAATAAACAGAGTGAAAGGTTGCCAATATGTGAATTTGGCTTGTGAATATCAGCTCGATCATTCCTGGAAGTAAGTAAGTTTCTTCTTTTTTGGCCTAGTTTCTTACAGGATCTAACCTCGCTCTGTGTTTTGCAGAAGATACCTGTTGGAAGAGCTCATGCTGCTGTCTCGCTGATGCAAGTTCAGGATTATGTTGCAGTTTGGTGTGCTCAAGGTCAGCGGTCAGGTTGTGCTGGAGCCCACAGGCTCCCTACTAAAAAGAGAGACCTGTGGTGTACTGCAGAGCTGTTTAGCAAGGTCAGTTTGTTCAAGTAAAGGTCTCTTTCTCAAGAAGATTGTTTGCAACACAAGCAATCCCAAATGTTTTCTGCAAACCAATTTATGATAAAAGTTCATGTCTGCAGGTATATTTGTTTCCAGTAGTTTAGATGTAATAAATACTAGGGTGTAAAATCACAATAAAAGAAAAGGGAATTCTAGTCTTCTACCAACAGACCATGTCAGCTGCTTAACTGGAAGCCCAAAGGAGGAGAATAACTCACTGAACTTCAAATAAAACCAAATGCAGGCTGAGATTTCATTGAGTAAAGAGAAAAAAATACAATGCACATATAAAAAGCAACAACTCTATTTCCTATGTGAAAATTTTATATAATATTTCTGTAATATAACTGAACTTAAATTTAGACATCTGTTTAGACAGATTACTTAGCACCTTGGCACAGATGTTCTGTGTTTTTTATTATAGCGCTTTAATTAAAGAACATTCATCAGCATTCACTCAGCGCAGTTAAGTGCCACTTTGACTAGAGCTGCGCGGGGAACGAGTTCTGCGTGCCATTTCTAATAGCAGCTTTAAATCAGATGGTGATGGTGAATGATTGCTACGCAGCTAGGCACAACCTTTTTGCCACTTCTGAGTGGAGACAGAGGTCAGGTCTCGCACCCTCACATCTGTGCAGCAGATGCTGACACACTTTCCACCCCCCGCCGCTGTCCCCAGTGTGTCCCTGGAGGGAGGGGACCTGGTTCCCGCTGCGGCTCTGCTCTGCTGCCTCCTCCTGCTGCTTTCTGCTTCCTTTCCACTGGCAACAAGTGTGTGCTTTACCAGTACGAGGTTTTCAAAGTACAAGTGGAGGCGAGGGGGAAAGGTGACATAAAATTTGTCTTAGCTAAGCAACGTAACCGGGAGTAATTCAGGTTAGATCACAGAAAAACTACAGAATGCTATCCAGGGAGGGTATGGCACAGTCCTTCAGAAATATGTGCCAGGTGATGTAGTCCAAAAATAAATTCTCAAACACTGTGAACCAAGGATGAAAGTTTACAAGTTTGTTTCCACATCCCTGCAAAGTATTTCTGGCAATTGAGTGTATTCATCTCAGAAACATCTCACATCAGCCTCCTGCAGGCGCAGCGTGCCTTCTACCCCAGGCTCTGCCTGCCAGAGACCTGCAGAGATGACTGCTGCGTACCACAGAAATGTGCTGGGTGGGTTTGATTTGTAGAGAGCCTATAATTTGCTTCCTATCTCTTTTTAAACCCATTACATCCCTAACAATGGAAGCTGTCAGCTGAAGTGATTTTGTCAGCCAAATTTGAGAGACTGCACATTTTATGACCATTGAAGTTTCCTGTAACTTCTCACTTGAATTTTTCCATGTCTAAGAACGTCGGGTTTTTTCGTTTGTCAAATTCCAAAATAAGCATCAGCAGTGATAAGAACTTATCAGCTCAACAGGAAAAGAACTGGGGATTTGTTCCCTGGGTTATTTCTATTCTTTTAATCTAATGAATGTTTAATATAAAAAGCATAGACAATGCATGTCGTTAAGTTACACTTGCTGTCTCTCTTATGGCACCGTGGGTTTGGTTTGCGTTACCCACAGAGGCAGCTCTTCAGCAGTAGGAGGAGAAATATGTTCCCCAAAGCTGAATTTCACCCCAGCAGTTACAGTGCTTTTCTGGATCATGTCAGGTGCACACTTGTTTCAGGCTGAGAGGCTGCCGAACCTCAAACTCCCCTAAGGCATAGTCTTACCTTCAGCAGAAAATGCCCAGCTGTGTCGAAGCGGGGAGGAGGCTTACAGCAGCCTGAAGCTGTGTGCCAGCTTTCACTACCCATACATGTTTTAAGTAGACATATCCACACGTTTATGCTCGCCCGACACAGTGCTGTGTCGGGAGGTAGGTACTCACCCACCAAGCAGGGAGAACACCGAGCTGATGTGTACCTTGAGGTCCACCTTGCCGGATGGCATCCCAAGCGATTTCTTTTTATTAAACCTATAGTTTCTTCTGAAAGTCACTCTTAGTTGGACACTTCCCTGCCATTTGTGTTTTTTTAAACTGCTGTCAGTGTCTAACCATTAAGGACAGCAGCCTGTCCTTTTCCTCTGTGCTAAGTAGAGCACATAGCAGAGACCTGGCCAAGAAGCACAGTGCTCCCTAGTTATTCCGCACCCTGGGGTAACTCACTGGAGCTTTGGGGCAACACACACTAACTGTTTTTAGCATTTTTTCTAAAACAGTTGTGTAAATCTCTTTCTGCATGCGTGCTTTCTCTACTCTTCTGAAGGCTTTTTCTGTCCTATTTTATGTCAGTACAGAAATACGGTATCAAAATTATTCTTATATGCACTTTGATTCCTGTTATATGCTGATATAACAGAAAAACAATTGAAGAAATCTGTGAGACTCTGTATTTTGGAATGCATTTCTCATACTCTGATCCCTACCCTGCTGTCTGTAGAAGACTTTCTGGATGAAAGGTGAAACCCTGCTTTCCCTGCTTCAAATGCTGCTATTTACCTTTCATAATTACATGAATCAACAAGTTGGATAAATATTTTTCCACGAGGAAGGGATGAGAGAAAGATGGAAAGAACAACACATGACAGGTCTCAGTGAGTTCACTCAATGTATTTCTGGAAGGCATTCAAATACTTCAGTAAAAAAAGCAGGCCAAGAGGAGACAAGGATGGAGGTAAGAAGCATTGAGTGTTCATGATAGAAAGAGCTTTTTTGAAACTGCTAGAAAGACTGAAGTGATGTCTTGATTTTCTTATATGCAGGGCAGGATATTTTGTGGGTATGGCTACTTAAAACAGGGCTCGACAGGATCCAATTTCAGGTAAACATCAGTGTAGCTGTATGTTAAGATGCCATATTGCAAGAGTACATACAATTTCTCATCAAAATGTCGTGTTAAGGAACAAAACAGATAAGAGACCATTTCTTGCCTAACATAGCTGAGGAACCTTATCCTACAGGAAGGCGGCCACTCTGCAGAATAATTCACAGTTCAGTTATTTTTCATTTTTTTAAAGTTCAAATTCTCTGCGATTAGTGTCATATTCTTGACTTGCTTTGTGCCTTATGGCAGAGTGGTACGTTGCCCTTCTTTCAGATGCTAGGCCTGCTATCCCGCCTGCCTCCCAGATTTAACCACTCCATCAGCTGGACCCCTGGATCGCATGCTGCATGCTCACTGGGGTCAGCTGATGCAAGCAAAACACAAGCAAAACACACGCAAAACACACATACTTGTTTTGGGTAAATTTCCTCATCCCTTTAGAAAGCTGAAGAAAAAAATCCTATTGAAACAATTTTGTTTGTTTGGGGCAGGAAGGAAATAGATTTGAGATTTTTTCCCTAAATTTCATCTCAATTTTATTTTGATATTTTCAACATAAACCGATTCCAAATTAAACAAAAATCAGAGCATTTCTCAAAATTACCTTCATTTGAAGGCTGAAACTTGAAATTAAATCTTTTATTCCACCTCCCTCAAATGTTCTCTGTCTCAGAAGTGGTCTGAAGCTGGCAGTTCAGATTCAATGTACTCGGGCACACAAACTTCTTTCCTACCACCTTTCCTCCTACACTCCCTCACTGTAATGTTGCCCCGTGGTTTTGCAGATGAACCTTTGAGCCTGGGGAAGTGACAAAACCAGCATTAATCACCTGCAGGACAGAATTCTCTCTTTTTCCTTCACTCAGTGCCAAGAGGAGCAGAGACAGCTTCTTTGAAAGAGTCCATCACTGTTTCTGCTCCCTTCAAGCTACTTTGTCCATGACGATGATCTAGTCTGTGTCAGAGTTCTTTTTTTTTTGCTTTCTGACTTAGTTTCAAAAGTCCTTTTAGGCCTGTATGCAAGCTAAAAGTAACTTAAAGTCACAACGTTTATAAGAGAAAGCATCAAAAATAAAATGCAAAAATCCCTCAGCTGTATCTGCAACTTGGAAAGAGAGAAGAAAAAGACAGCGGTCCCCATCAGTTTGAATGAATGTAGAGCAAGGCACAGACAAAGCCCTGTCTGCCCTCTCACTCCTAGAAACCAGTATGGTCAGTGAGCTAAATGGTGACAGATACTGGAAAGGACATGTGGGGCTTAGTTGTGTGAGCTTCATGGGTCAGGGAACTTACAGATCACCAAAACCAAATGCCGATGTGCAGACCTGTGATCTCCCTTTTAACAAGCTTGGCTACGGGAGCACACAAAGAATACAGCAGCCTGCAGTATTTTGGAGAGCTTTTTTCAGTGTGATTTAGTTATTCTTTACTAAGAACAGAAACAGAAAAAGATACACATATATGCAAAGGGCAACAAAGGACCAAGGGTGCTATCTAGCATCCAGATAGTGTTAGCAACAGTAGTTTATAAATTGTAAAATTGAAGCAGTCTCCACAGGACAATTCTGAAATTCTAGATACAGGCCTTCAGCAAACTGAAAGACATAGAGATAGCTTTAGAGGTGATGAATTTCCCTCAGCAGCAGCAGAAGGTATCTCACTGAGCAAACAGCATCGTGGCCAGAGCCTGACCCCTGAAAGAAACAACAGGCTCGACAACAGAAGAGTGGCTGGAGGTTACATGCAGTGGCTTATACAAAATCCTTTTCCACCAATTCTGTTGCCATTATGCTAAGATTATGAGCCACATTTTTATTTACTGAACAGATTTGTGTCATTATGAAGGAAAATTCTGAAAATTAATAGTTTTTTTTATATATATATATATAAAAAAATATTCAGTTTCACAAAAAAAAATTTATGCTCTGTTATGGAAAAAAGAAAAAGAAAAAATAGGTTTAATAGGCTTTCTTGTTAGAAAATGTAGTTTTGGAGCACTGTTGTGAAGAGGCATTAATGTGTACTTTCGTGTAGAGTTCACTGCAAGTGTGTAAATGATCTTAGGAAAATTGGTGCTGAAAGAATTTTGGTTTGAAAATCAGTTTTCATGATGGTATGAAGGTAGAGCTAGTTAGGTTCATATATTAGAGCACAAAATAACTACTTTTTTTAAAAAAAAAAAAAGAAAGCCGTGAGTTCATGCATACAAGGCCCATCAGGTGTCTCCCTGCAGTGCAGAGGTGCAGAGAGACAGGGGAGACCTTTGCTTGATCAACTTACAAGTGTCCAGAAGAGAAGTGTCCACAAGAGCTGTGCAAATATATACAAACAGAACTGTGCCTATAAAATAGGAGTCACTGTTTCACCGGTCACCACCGGGGGAAGAGAAGTAATAATCGGGATGCAAGACCTTTGCTCTGTACATAATCCTGCGCCATGGGTTCTGTCTGTTCATTGTGTTGTAAATACTACACTGGCTTCATGAAAATACCAGGTTGCCTAAATAACATGGCTGATTAGAATCGTTTCAGCTTTCCAGTTTCTGAAGGGGTCCTACAAGAAAGCTGGAGAGGGACTTTTTACAAGGGTATGTAGTTATAGGATGAGGGGTAATGGCTTCAAACTGCAAAAGGGTAGATTTAGGTTAGGTATCATGAAGAAATTTTTACTGCGAGGGTGGTGAGACGCTGGAACAGGTTGCCCAGAGAAGCTGTGGATGCCCCATCCCTGGAAGTGTTCAAGGCCAGGCTGGATGGGGCTTTGAGCAGCCTGGTCTGGTGGGAGGTGTCCCTGCCCATGGCAGGGGGGTTGGAACGAGATGATCTTTGAGGTCCCTTCCAACCCAAACCATTCTGTGATTCTATGATTATCCACACACATATTAGCGTATTTTTAACCTATAAGGGGTTGAACCTTGTACTAAAAAGAAAACGTGCCACACTTTCTTTGAATTTCTGGACACACTCCCAGTCTGTAGGCGCCGTTCGGGCGTTCTCCCCCGCAGCGGCACCGAACCCGGGGCCAGCCCGGAGCGCGCGCGGCGGGGCCGGGCGCGCGGCGGCTGCACAGCGCCCTC
>VYZM01006663.1:44143-55918 GCA_013398915.1 Dromas ardeola
CGGTCTCCGAGCGGGGCCGGGCGGGGGAAGGAGCTGGAGCTGCCGCTGCAGCCGCTTCCCCGAGCTTGTTTCCTGAAACGAGGTATTAAAATCCGCCGGTGAACGATTACCCGCCGATCACCGGCAGTCAACGGCCACAAACCGGCCGGTCCTGCTTGCTGAATGACTGCTCGCCGCTTTTAAAATGAGCCCAAAGGGCTCAGAAAGACCACGCGGGTGCCCACTGACCCCCTCACGCTCCTCACTAAGCGACTCGCCTCGATCAGGTCTAAAGGTCTCATGGTTTTGGCCCCAGTCCGGCCGCCCATCCCTATTCAAGTAAGTCACGTCAGCCTGCTGCTAACTGCATTGTTACCGGTAACGATTTCCCCTACCATCCGGAATTTGGCTGTATGCAGATGCACAGAGAGGTCCTGCTGGGCATCGCTCCCTGTTCCAGCAAAAACAAGGAGAAAGGGAAACAGGAACTGTGACGGAGAGACAACTTGGTAAAGAGCATATCATAAGTAATCAGCTGCCAATTTGCCAGCAGAGTTTATCTCATGCCTCAGGTTAGCGTCCCTTCGCTAATGCCAAACAGGGACATTCATATTCATCCGTGAATGAACAGATAAACATAAAGTGTGTTCTGCCAGGAATCAAGGAAGATATGAAACTATGTTTTCTCTTTCACACAGTTTGCATTTATCTGACCAAATTCAAAGTCTGTTCTGTGGATTTGTATATCTGTGAATACTGCGTGTTTAACACTTTACTTTCATCACTTAACAGTTTATTGAGCTATTCACTAAATATTATTTGCAGGTGCTGAAGCAACCTAAGCTGCAGGAGTTGGTCTTCAGAAGTACATCTTGGAAGTGGATCCTTCAGGTAACAGAGCACACTCTGCAGCATACCAACACCATCAATCTCAATGAAAATCCATGGACTGACTAGATCTGGATTGAGACCTTGAGGTATATTTTATAAACACACTAGTTTGCTCATCCGTATTAGTATAGCGGCCAGTGGCACTTGAGTTGGGAACAGGGCTGCATCATGCTGAAGGCTGAAAAACATTTCAATAAGCATGACTTTTGTCCTTAAGACTGTAGACTAATTTAAATCAAAGTGTGAGTAGCGTGTGAGACTAACACCAGCGCCACACAGACTGTAGAATGAGAAATGAAACAGTAACAACCCCATAGTTTAACTGAACTGCTGTAACAATCCTATAGCAGACCTGCACTCTCTGGGTCTAGAACCAGACCACAACTAAAGTTTCACCCCAGCCAACAGTCCCCATTTGTGATGTCTCCTAAACTATTGTGAGAGATCCTCTATTTGTTCTCACTGTCTTGGAAAACAACTTCAATTCACTGTCCCAGTTCCCAGCGTTGGGGATAGAGGGTGTGCAGAACATGCTGCCCGCCCCTAAAATGTGGGAGTGAAACTTGGTGGGAACTAGAAGGATAGGTCTTGTTCAATAACATGCCTTCAGTGTGCTGACATCTGCTTTGCCTGTCACAGGTTGACTGATAGTTAATTTTTTGCTCCCAGTAGTTCTGCCAAGCCGTTCCTGACAATCCTGTACACTGTATACACTGAATCATATAGGTTGAGTAGTGATACAATAAAAAAAACACCAGTATTTGAATGGTTTTCCATTTAATTTCCAATTTTGTTTCTACAGTAGAGGCTGAATATGCCAAACAGATCTCTGTAAGTTCTTTCATGCTTATAAAAATTATTCAAAGTTCAAGTTCCTGAAGCTGAACAGCTTCAGCCAAAGTTGTGCAGCAGTATTCTGGATACTTAATTCTGCCCGAAGAATTTTTCCAGAGATTTCTTTTATATGGTCCTCATTTTTTCGCCTGGACTTTTAAAGTTAATAACAAGCAATTTTTAATAGTTTCAGCTCATGAGTCTTGGTGTATTTATTCAACAACATAAAAGAGCTGTTCACCATCCAGTTTTGTTAGTGTCTCAGAGCTCTAATCTTGACCTAGTTTGTGAATGTTTTATTTATTGACAGCGGGCTACGCAAACAGCCTCATCTCAGAGGAATTCCAAACACAGGCTCAGGCCAAGAGGACGCAGCTTCTCCAGGGTATCCCCACCGCGCCATTTTTGTTTTTGTCAGCTACTCCCTCCCTCCTAAAAGGTCTTTCAAGCCTCATTTTTCCTTGACAGTATTTCTATCTTTCTTTCATCGAGAAACACTGCCAACAACATACACTTAAATCAGTGTCTCCTTTCTCCTATGAACTGTGACTACAAATCACGCACACAAATCTTGCAGCACTATTGGGAAGTGTCCATGATGGTATGACTCATTTCTCAGCTGAGATTGCAAATGCTTTGCAAGCTGGGGCTTTGCATTTTTCTCATCTTTCAACAAAAATAATCTAGGAAAAGAGACAGTCTGGAGCATGAGGGAAGGAGGAGTGACAGAAACCCTGAAAGTGAGTTGGGCTCACATCACTAGCTTCATCAAGATCCACACATAACAATGTAAATTTGTTGTACTGGACTTCCTGGTTCTTTATGGCACTTCTAATTTAGAGAACAGACAGAAGTATCAAACTCTAATGTCAAGATCTGAGAACATCCTTCAGTCAAAAGACCAAAACAGCCCAAACCAATGCAGCCAAAGAAAAAAATCCACATAGAGCCACAGAAGGGTTTTCCCCATTTAGTTCTAAAACATAGCATGATGTTCCATAGTTGCATATAGAAAGAAACTAGCCATTTATACCCTCTACCTCTTGCTATACCTTTACAAGAAGCTCAGGTAGCTGGCCTTCCAGCAAATTCTGAGTCTACTTGGCCAGAAGGTGTCTGCTTTCAAGACAGCCACAGTGGTGTTTGCAATATCAGAGTAATGCTGCACCAAACAGCCTGAGAAAACCAACATCAAATGAGAGCAAATAGAGACTTCCACTGCAGGGGAAGTTATTTCAAAAATAATAGGCTTTAAACGAAGCAAATTGACCCAGGGGAAGTGAAATACTCCCCTCTGGAGCGTGGCACAGGCATCCACAAGGTGCTACAAAGCCCTGCAGACTCCCTGGGGAGGCTCAGGTCACCACCGAGACCCCAGGGGAGGCTCGGCTCACCACCTTGAGACCCCAGGTCAGGCTCGACCCAGGTGGCACCCCAGAGCTGCTTCAGCTCTGAAAAACCTCCAGCAAGATACCATGGCTGCTACAAATTCCCGCAAGTAAAAGGAACCGCAGCATGAAATGGGCAGAGCTCGGGGGCCAGAGTGGAAGAAAGAAGACAGCTCCTAACCTCTCTAACCATCTCTCTAACCACCCATGGCTATTTTGACTCTTGGCTCACCATGCGGTCTCAGAGCAGGTGCTGCCTCCCTCTGCCCACAATATATTTACAGATTGAATTTACTTTATTATTTTCTCGTCATGTGCCCAAGGTCCACCTTCTGCCCAGCTCTTTGTCTCTGCCTCTCCTCCAGCTGTTACCTTCTCAGCATCTCATCAGCATACACTTTCAATTCCCTTTGGGACTATTTATAAAGTTGTAAAGGAACATAAATTCACATTTTTTCCTCAAAATATATTAGAGATTTGACTACTTTGCAGCATACAAAAACTGGACTCATACAAAGAGGCTTTGAAAAGGTCAAATTCTGCGAATATCCAGTTTCTAACTACATTAAATTCAGCTGTGCTTACACTCTTTTTGTGTTCATTTTGTCAGGCTATACTAACAAATGAGTTTGCTGATATTATTTATGGGACAGTAAATCTTATGTGCAAGAACATAAAGTTCATACTAATGAGCAGAAATCCATCACTGATCTGTATGTTCAGTCAAAACAAAAATAAATATCTGAGACTGTGAATACCAAATTCTTAATAAGTCCTGAAGATACACAATTTGAGGATTAAATTATTCATAAAATTTCCACTGACTTCAATAAGTATATTTGACAAATTTGTAACTCATTTGTGGTCAATTTGTAAATGGGAAAAGGTAAAAATTGTCATATATGTGATTCCTGCAATTTATTTCAAATAATAACTTCCTAATTTTAATCAATTTAGACTCCTGAAAGTTTCCTAATGAAGCCCACTTTGATTCATTTCAAGAAGATTTTATCACATTCCAAATTGATTTACACTGATATGATTTCCCTGCAGTCAGTGGAGCTAAACTGATTTATTCCTGATGAAGATCTAGCCTGCAACAGGGTACTAAAATCCAAGAGATGGTTTGCACAGAAAGGGCTCCCAGCTGGCGGTGCCTGTGGTGGTGCCCCTGGGGCAGGGAAGCTCTGGCTGGTAGAGTGGTCATGCAGTTATTTCCATCACACCCTGGGTCGCTGCTCCTCTGCACATCCCGTGAAAGCAGGGGTTGTTGGGTGTAATCCCGACGTGCCATGGAGCTGACACAGCAGAATTCATGACACCCATCTCTCATTTTATTTTGAGCATCTGAGGGTCACAGAATTGGAATCTGTAGATTTCTCCGTGCTCTGTCCCTTCAGAACAGTGAGATCTTGAACTTTGCAGTGAAGATGTCACTCCTTTAATACATCCAACATGTGTTAACATGCAATTGGGCATGTTTAGTTTGGAGAAGAGGAGGCTGAGGGGAGGCCTCATTGCCCTCTACAGCTACCTGAAAGGAGGCTGTAGAGAGGTGGGGGTTGGCCTCTTCTCCCAAGTGAATAATGACAGGACCAGAGGAAACGGTCTGAAGTTGCGGCAGGGGAGGTTTAGACTAGATATTAGGAAGAATTACTTTACTGAAAGAGTGGCCAGGCACTGGAACAGCCTGCCCAGGGAGGTGGTTGAGTCACCATCCCTAGAGGTATTTAAGAAACGTGTAGATTTGGCACTTCAGGGCATGCTCTAGTGGCAGAGATGGTAGGGTTGGGTTTTTTTGTGTGTATATGGTTGGACTCGATGATCTCAAAGGTCCTTTCCAACCACAAAGATTCTATGATTCCATGATTCTATTTAAAAATTTCTTCTTATCAGGCATGCAGTGAGGGAAGCTTTATTTTTATATAAACCTTTTTACAAACTGTTTACAATATCAGACAATTAATGGAATTGGAAAGAGAGAGGAAAAAATGAAGAGCAGAAAGCAAAACCAGAAAGAGAAATGAAGAAATTAAATCCAGGAGTAAAATAACAGAGGAAAAAGGGACAATAAATATAATTAAGTATGACTTGAAAATGTTAATGAATATAGTGGGACTGTGGTCATCAGCAGAAGGCTATAGCACTCAATAGAGATTGTTAGCTTTTGTGATTAAAGTCTCCTAGAAAAGAGTTTGTCATTAGATGTCTGCCCTTGTTCTGCTCTTACATCATCTTTCTTATCCTCACAGCCCTCAGCCATGCTGCCATTCAGTTCCCTGGGGGTTTTGTCCCCTGTCTTCTTTTCTTCTTCTCTCTCCAGCCACATTTCTGCTTCTTTTACTGTCCCTATGGCTTGTACATAGGCACAGCTTGCCCAGCCAGGCCTCCTGCACCCCGTGCAGGAGCGGGCTTGCCTCTCTGGTACTCACAGCTGATATTAAAGAGAGCAGAAGGACGGCTGTAACACCCTCCCCGCTTCCCCAGTTCTGCATAAACAGACCGCCAAAGGAGAGGGAATGAATTTCTTCCATCTCCCGCAGTTACCCCTGTTGGCTGCATCCCTTTCGAAGGCAAATGCGGGGAAAGCAGTCAGGCACACAGCGCTCCCCACCACACCATGCTGGGAAACTGTGTGCATCCCTTAGGTGTATATCCAGGACCCACTGCAACCTGTCGCGCATGCTCTTTGTCTTGGAATTTATGATTAATAATAACTTGTGCTGTAAGTAATCTTGAGAGATTGAAACCTCTTTTTGACCACATGCCGTGTCCCTCCACCCTCAATCTAAATACAAAAAATAAGGAGGGGGCCGGCAGGCACCGACAGCTGGGGTGGTTTGTGAAGCACAGGTCAGTGGTGGTGGCAGAAGCAGAATGCAGTTCTCCTGCCCTCCGCTGGCTATTTACTGAGATTGTCCCCCAATAAAGCAAATAATTTATAGCTCTGCATATTGCTAAGTCATTACAGCTCTGGGCTTTTACTTTGAATCATAAAAGTACCTCAGAGGGTTGAATCGATTCTATTAAATGACATATCGTCAGATGTCTTTTGTGCCAATGTTCTCTTCTCCCTGACTCTCAGTCCCAGACCCCTGCCAATGACTCACTGATTTCTGAAGTAAGGGAGAGAAAAAGAATGATAAGGAACAGTAACATTGCTTCTTTAGATCCCAATTACTAATGCAGACCTTGGATTTGTCTTATGGATGGTGTTTGGCTTCTAGCAAAGTTAGTGAGTACTACTGCTCTGCGTCGATGTGGGGGAAATCAGATTGACTGCACAGATCAATGGCTCAGACACAAAAGCCTTCTGCATGCAGGCTAAACAATGATCTGTTAAAACGAGCCATATAATCCATGTTCACAGGGTTGAAATTCTCAGAAACAAGCTAGTATTTAAACCAGACCCTCAGTGTGAATAAATCTTGGTATCTTCTTCTGGAACTGACAGAAAAGATCTAGTGGATTTCCTAGAAAAATTACAGTCCGCTATTCGGGAGCTGCCAGAGAATGAGGATGTTTCCTGTATTGATTGATGCTGTAAAATACTCACCCACAACCAACTCAAGGGTACTCCTTCCACGAACACAATGCTTGTGACTTTAGTGGAAAAGAGAGATAAGGAGAAGATCCTTCAGGCAGCCTGGAAAGAGAGAAGCATTGAATTCCAAGGGCAAGTGATAACAATTTCTCCAGACTTCAGCCAAAAGATACAAGAAAGAAGGAATTGGTAGAACTTTAAAAAAGCCTTTGTAGATTTTAAATCCAAAGCTGTCATCTCTTCTAAAACTGGGAGTTCTACATGAAAATAAAGATTACCTCCTCTGGGATGCAGATGGAGGGAAACAGTTTGTAACAGATATTACTCTTGTTCTTGCCCCGGGGTGTTCAGATGGATTAATTCCTCGTGTTTTCCTGGCAGAGCCCAGGTAGCGAGTCCTGGCGATGTACACTGTGTGCGGAGGGACCCGTGGGAGCTACAAGCAGCCCACCAAGTCTACTCCATCACAGGGACTGAGACAGATGGTACAGCTGCCAAAGCTGGCGGGGCCCAGCATCTGGTAAATGTGTTGATTTAAAGCAGTTCTCAAGCAGCGGCCGCTGCTGTGGCTGAGGCGAGCAGAGTTCAGAGCTGCTTCCCCATCCGGAGCCCACGGGGGAGCCAGGGCGGTACTGCCACAGCCTCTTCTTGGAAGCGAGCACCAAATGTTTTGGAAGATGAAGAAAAGCAGCCTCCCTTCTGGGCAACCTGTCAGGGATTGCTGATATCGGGGAGGGAGTCAGCGTCGTGGAAGGTTACTGCTACCACTATTTCACAATGATATTTAGATTCCTCTAGGAAGGCTCTGGTCAGGCTTTTATTTTATTTCTTGGCTTTGTCAGTATCTTCTGCCTCTCCCTCTCTCTTTTGAATAAACAATGTCTGGTTTAAATATAACTATAGTTCAGCTTCTGACTATTCATAGCCAGAGATGAGTAACGATTTCCCTGGGGTACAAAGAGCACACAAGGAGACTTTACCATCCCCAAAACTGAGGCTACAGCTTTTGTGGCTGCACCCCAGCTAGTTTTAGACTGGCAGTGTAGAGGGCTGGGCATGTTATTCCCTGCTTTAATTTGGAGTCAGAGGCAGCTTTTGTTCCCAGTTGTCTATAATTTTGTTGGTACCGAGTGATAGCATACTGCTTAAGGGCCACGTAAATATAACCTTAATGATACCAAGTCATCAGAAGATGACTGGTGGGAGGGGACTGAGGAAAAGATTACAGGCTTGCAAAAAGTACTGGAGTTTTTTAATCTGCATGGGCAGACCCAGAAAATGTCATGAGCCTACTATTAAATTCTGCTGTCATGCCCAAGAGAGAGAGCACCCATGACCTATAAGGCCATATTAGCCCAAATACCAAAGCCATTCCCACAAATGCAATGGGAATCCACCCCTCAAATCCATAGATACTTTTGAAAAGTACACTGCACCACTCTGGAGATGTAATTATTTATAAAAAGAATTAATTTAAGTAGAAAACAAACACTTCTTGTGCGTGTCAAGCCCAGGATGCTAGAAAATTACTGTTGACAATGCTGTCAGGAAAACCCTCCCAGTACACCTCACGAGAAAGGCTAAGAGAGACAGCATGCTTGATGGTCAGATACTGAGGATACTGGAGAATCAATTTAGAACTGTAAACCTTGTCAGTTTTTACAGCTGAAAGCTTCTTCTTCACCAAGAAATCTCTGCAAAGTGGCCACCCTGCCAACAGCAGTGAGATCACTCTGTTTCTGCCAGCTCTTTCTTGGATAAAATCTTTGCAAACGAGGCCAGAGTTTGTCTATACCTTTTAACCACACAGTCTTCTCCACCCTACAGGTCCCTTCATTTCTGTGACTTTTGGTTTACCTAAAGAATTAATGCTTGATATAGTAGGGCCTGGTTTATACCTTAAGAACTGAGGAAATTTTTGCACGTTGATAAAATTTGACATGTTTTATCTGTGCCCTGTCATCAGAGTACTAATGGGAATCCAAATGTTTTTAGAACTTTTTAACTGCCACACAAACCATCAGGAGAGATACCCTATCTTTAAATCAGAAAATAGCTTCTTTCCTGCTATCTTATCAAACAGCACCACATAGTCCTACAAAATGTATCCTGGCCGAACTACTAATGGGGAGATGTTTACATACTAGATGGGAAGCTACGAGACCTGATTTGGGTAATCACAGGAAATGAGGGAAGCAAAGTGTGGTGGAGAAGGAATTCCAGAACTGATCTGAAGAGGAAAGAAATTTGGATATGAAGGCTCCTCTTAAAAGCACCAGGAGCAGAGATAACAAGGCTTGATGAATATGGGTGGAAGAGATGTAGTGACCACTGAGAAAGTCATTATTTCACTGGTATATAGAAGATCATGTGAAATTTGTTAATATTCATTTTATTTGTCAGTTTGCCATTTCCCCATCATTTGTGTTAAACAAAATATTTAACAGTTCATGTAAGTGCAGACAAAGAAAAGCTAAGGATTTGTGAATTAACAGAAGAACACATGCACTGTATATATTTATATGCAACACATGCACTGTATATATTTATATGCAATAGACTACTTTACCTGGAGACAGAACAATGGGAAAAGTCAACAGATTTTATTTAAAAAAGATAATAATTTAAAAGTTTTGGAGATATTTATGCTTCTAACAATCCAAGAATATTGGCATATAGAATAAAATTACATATGAATTTATAATTTTCCAGTTACTCTTTAAAAGGTGTAGTTGATTCTTACTTTGAAAAAGAAATAACAGTATTAATAATAGCCAAATGCACAGCTCTGATCCACAGCCCTTGGTGTTTTAGTGATCTCATAAAGGAAGAGAGACACTGCTTTGCCCCATAAAGTGCACTGGCTGCACTGGGCTGATGGGACTTTACCCCTCTCACCTTCTTTTGCTCCTGTATTTTTCTCATTTCAGGTACTCGTCCTCTCTCTCATCCTCCACGTCTTGCTTTGGTTTTGACATGGTGGATTCCCACATCCATCCACCCTGTGAGTTCCAGCTGTTGCTGCCTACTGCTGCCTTTTGCCAGAAGCTTCTTCCTTCTTTCTCCTATGAAGCCCCCAGGCTTAGGAGATGTCTGAGAGAATGGTCTCCTTAGCCTCCATCCCTAGACTCCCTTTGTCTTGGTGTCTACAGGATAATCTGACACTTCTGAGATGACTTTGTCCATCACCTACAATAATTGTCATCTTCTTTCAAGCCTGTTTATATCCTTCTAACTAATAGGGCTTGTGGGCTTCAGTCTTATAAATTTTTTTGCATTTGTGCATCTCCTGGGACAAACCTCTGACCAGAGCTGGGAGGCACTGCCTCAGTACTCTGTATATTGCAGCAAAAGTATGTGGTCTTTGTGTGTAAGAAAGCCCACTCCTGATCTCAAAGTTTAAATATAGAAAAGACAGAGTGTTTTATCCCTGCCTTACAGAATATCCACTTGGATTTAGGAGCCAGCTTAGAGAGCCTTGTTCACTTGCTGAGTTCAGCATGGCCATAATGTGCTTAGTTACAGTCCTGCTCTTGAAAAATTGATTCCACTTTCAGAAATATTACTGATTCTAGGGGCATTCACCACTGTAAATTTAAGGAATATTGCAAAAACCTGGGAACCTCGATGATCTTAAGCATCCTTTCCAACCTAAATGTTTCTATGATTCTATGAAATCATGAAAACCATGGTCAGCTTTATAAATGTGCTCATCAAGTGTTCTTGTTCACTTGAAGGGAAGGAGCAGAAGCCCCAGATAACTGCATGCTTATTTCATCCAGGCTGCTCTAGCACAGGAATATCTCAGGAGAGGAAATTTTCTTACAAATTTTTGTATACTTGTTACAAACCTGTTGGAAATAATATTTTAAAGCAACCTTTCTCAGCAGCTCAGCCTTTCCTGGTTTGTGTTTAAGTACAACTGGTATCCCATAATGCTCTTCCTCCTTCTCCTGAGTTGATCGTGGCCAGCACTGAAGATACATCCAGAACTTCACACCTGAGAGAGACTCTGAGCCACGTATCCATCAAGGCACCCTGTGCCCTGAGACCGTTTCATCCAGGAACATAAAATGGAAGGGTAACAGCCCTCCGTGTCCCTTGATAAACAAGCCTTTGTAGGATTCTACATGGCAGTCAGGAGGTGTGGGCCAGCACTTCTGGATCTAGCTGAGCTAGCACCGGGCTTGAGCAGCCGAGGGGAGAGGGCCCTCTTTCCTGCACACAGCCGTGCTGAACTCCATGCTGCTGTTTCTTCCCGCATTGCTAGCTAAAGGGTGCTGGCTGAGAGGCTGAGAGGTGCTGCGTACTGTGAAAAGCTTTTTAAAATCCCATCCATTTTTCTACCCAAACTATAGGAAGCATAGAGGAGTAGAACAAGGATGAGAAGAAAAGGAAGAAATCCCTCCCTTCTAGTTTAAACAGTCTTTTTAAAGACCATTTTTAGTGTGTATGGTAAGTTTGGATTAAATATTAGGGGGTTTTATTTGCCTGATTTTTGTTTCTGTGGTGTTGTCCATTGCAGGATCAGGTGCGGCAGAATCCCGTGACCATCACACCCTGTGTCAGGCTGGTTATTTTTATGGGAAGAGAATGTGGCAAGTCCAAATGGTTGCAACAGAATCCAGTGCTTTCTTAAACTGTGGTACCTGCTGCCATGAGCACACAGCACTTTGTTCTGGTCTTGCTTTTTACAGTAAAAATTTGGACCAATATGTGCATATGCAGTAGCAACAACAGAAAGCAACTAACAGGAACACAGCTGGACTTACAAGCCACTCTTTACTGCGATACAGCCTAGTTAAACATGTCCCTAATTAGAATTTGCTACTAAAGAGAAGATACAAGAAAAATTCATGGCATTATGTTAGTCATATCACTTAGTGTACTTCTTAAGGATTCTCATAAGCATCCTCCTCCTCCTGCCCTCATAAGCAGGTGAGGAGGGCAGTATAAGGACATGAATAGAACAGAGTAGAATAGAATAGAATAGAAAAGAATATAAGCAAAGTGACTCCTGAAGTGAAGAAAACCAACCAGTGGCCACAAAATGAACTATGTCGATGTCTAGACCATGTTGTACCATAAAATGAGGAGACCTAAAACCTTAGAGAAGAAATCTTCTGTGGTTTTTTTCCT
>VYZM01006663.1:55930-90212 GCA_013398915.1 Dromas ardeola
TTTTTTTTAATTTAAAATACTAGTTTTTAAAAGGTTCTGTTAATCTTCTTTTGGACGCTAGATGGGGATCTTGAGTCAGCCATACCAGAGACTCCTTTATCCTGCTTTTCTTTATTTTAATCTGTTTTATCATGGACAAAGTACATGCAACGCAAGTTTACTCTTCAGGCATTTATATTTTTACTAAGGTTTTTTTTGGGGAAGGGTAATCTACAGTAAATAAATATTTACTTTTAAACATACAAGTTTAATTAAGGTTACACCGCATCTTTCAAAAGAGAAGGGAATGCATCTGGAACTGTAGAGCACATGCTCTTCTTCGTCCTAATTATTTGTTTAATTCCAATGGCACATTGCAGTTGTTTTCTCACTTTTCAATGCAGGATGTGGTTTACAGTGACAATTGTTTTACTGCCGTGTAGCACAGATTATGACAAGGGGAAAGACGGCGGAGTCGGTCATTTGCTGCAGTATTAATGACCCAAGCATTGTTATTTTCATAAATGGGATCTTTGTGTACTAACTAAACCTGAGCAATACAACCGTGAAAGCCGCTTTCCTTCAATCTTCCCCAAATCTCCGTATGACTCGTACATACGATAATAAATTAATCTCTCTTGTTAACATGTTGTTGTTTGTTCAATAAGTACCACTTTCTTTCATGCGATGTCAAGCTCAGCCATAAAAAGTGAATCATATTTTGAGCCATTGTCTTAAATAGTTCCTTTCTTGATGGATTCTTTCTTCTCCCTTCGGTAAACTGGGCTTTTGCAAATTGCTTTGCAGAGTAGCCCGTAAGGCACTGACCTCAGGCCTTCGGACACTGCTACGGACTGGCCTTAGCTAAAATGAGCTTGGCTGTCTCAGCTCGTTTCATAGGGACACACCAGCCCACATCATAGAACATGCAGTTTGGGATTATCGCCAGTCTCTGCCCATAAAACACCCAGAAACGAATTAGTGAAAGGACTGAATGACTTCTTGCTGCATCTCTAGAGACAGGGTATATCCAAGGTGAGACGGGATCATTCCCTGGGCAGCAGAAAGGAGAGACGGTAAAAAAAAAAACAACCCTGCAGTGGGCCTGTTGTTCTCAGTGTCTCATGCCATTAATGTTGGAACACTCTGTACTGAAACATGCCGGTGGAGCAATAATTCATGCTGCAGAGAAGCAAGCTGAACACCGAATCAGTTCTTTTAAACGGATCAATTTTTAGAATGTATTATAAATAAACAATTGTTTCTTGATGTGGGGAATGATTTTATTTGATGGCACACAGTGCTGCTTCTGCAGAGCAGATTGCTCTGTCAGAGCAAAGGGAAAAAATAATATATTAAAGACATGAGATGCATGAAAAATGTCATTAAATAAGTCTTTACTAGCCTTGAAATGGGGATGGTTTGCATAATTGATTAATCATAAGGGGACATTTTTGGTCACAGAAATTATCATTAGTAGAGCTCCAAAGTTAAATAATCTTTATACTAATAAAAAATGCCATTTTCCCCTCAGATCTTTCCAAGATTTCTTCTTTCTTTCAGTCTCTCTGACTTTTACGGGCCTTAATAATTGAACGATATTTAACTAGAAGTGTGGGTGATGAAACCACTGAGAGCAAATTTATCCCCACGGCGCTCTGCGAGAGCAGCAGCACACTCGGGCCCCATCCTGCCAGCTCGGCCGCGGTGCTTCGCCTGCCTGCACCACGGTCTGGGTCCGGGCTTTTCTCTACAAACTCCGTGCGATGGGAGCTGCCTGAATCTCCTTCTTCTAAAAGGAAAATCTAAACATGCCGAGCAGCATCTTTGTGCACCCTTTTTCATTCTGGTGGTAACAGGCAACTCTCCTGATTGTTCCAAAAATTATTCTGACAGATAATTTCACCTCCTTGTGAAACTGTGGGCATGACAAACACATACACGTGCTTTGTGAGGCAGTTTGAGGTCCTTTAGGATGAATGTCACTGCATCGAATTCAGAAATATTATAATAAGTATTTTTTTATTGCCAAGAATTTAATTAAGGGAAACAGCTTTAGATACACAGTTCTCCGAAGGATTTTCTTTAGCCTGCTTTCTTTAAGGTTGTTTTATATTGAATAAAACAGGGATTGCCTGGAGCAGGAATGGGTTAACCAAGGCTTGCCATACCTGCTTTCATTCATGAAATAAATGGGGTATGGGTCCTAGCCTGTTCCTGCACAATGAAGTGGCCATCTTCTCTGCTTCTCATTTACTGTAAATCCTTCAGGAGGTTCAAACGGTTGGGAATCACATCCATGACAAAAAGAGGAATGCAGATGTTTGGCATCATACAAAAGACTTTCCTTTTTGCTTAATTTGGTTTACTTAACTGGGAAATGATCCTTAAATTAAGACATATAGTACCTTCTTATCACAAATGTCCTTCTCAAGAGATCTCTAATCAAGTGTTGCAGTACACTGCAGACAGGAAAATGTGGTCAAAAGCTCATTTATTACTGCAATTTTTTAATGTGAAAATAGGGAAGTATTCATATACCTTTGTAACATACTGTAATGGCTTCCAAACATGAGCATAAAATTAGGGTAAAATTAATCCCAGTCTGTAAAACTTTCTGATTTGTGTTTGTGTATTTATATACAGAACATAATATATATGTAAACACAAGCTCACTATTCACACTAACTTATGTAGTACTGAACATAATTACCCAGAATTGAATATTGATACATACGGGAAATACATTGTGTAAATATTTAAAGGACAACGCAACAAGCTTATTTAAGAGAGAATTTCAATACAATTATATATTAATTGTTGTGCAAAATCAAGATTTCCTTAATGAATAATAGTGGTCATATTTATAACTCTATTGCAATGTGAGGAACTATTTTCTACATCTGTAGTTCTAGTTAGCCAAATTCAAGGCTGAGTCTGATGGTTTTGGAACAAACCAGATTTTCAGTTTCTTACCAGTTGTTTTTAGTAGATTGGAACCAGAGCAATGCAGAGATTTACATCTTTTGTGATTCCATAAGGCAAATTTATATATGCCTTTGGCTGTAAAGAACACAAATGGTGATTACTGAATACCATAATTAGTACTTAAAAAGCCCTTACCATTCTCCTACTAATTTGCTTCTATTGTATCTATATTTTATTAGTTCAGTTTCTCAATCTGATATATATATATATTTTAGTTTCTTAATATTTATATCAATATCTTGTAGGTATGTAAAGCAAGTGTATTTTAATCCTAGATGTGTTTTAAAAGGTCTGTTCCATAAGCAGGGCAACTTCGGCAAATTTTTTTTTGTGTCCTTTTTTATCAGGCTTTAATGGTGGCTGTATGGAAGTTCATCTCTTTCTGCCTCTGTTTTGGTACTCTGTTTTTCTGTAGCAGTCTGCATTGGCTGTTCACTGTTATCAAATATTTGTATGAACAGGAACATATTACAATGCTGCAATATGCTCAACCAGTGTGACATATATTTATTTTGTGTTTTGCATCTGAGGTTTTGTGGTAATTTAGTCTCTAGACCCACAGCTGAGATTTACTAACACGGTATGACTGTATTAGAGATGCAGAGACACCCTTCCCTTCTGAATCCACCTGCCAGTATGTTTTAATAACAATCCTAACAGCTCATTGAATGCTGTGATTATTTTTTTTTCCAAATAAGTTGTTCAACAGATACATCCTTTCTTCCACTTCATCTTTTCCTTGTGTGCTACTGTTCAAGAAAGCTTCCCACCTTCTGTATTTAGACAAGTTCTGAAAAGCATACTTTAATTTTGACAGGCTCAAGCATTTTTCTGCACTTGGTGTGAATATTCCCAGGAATTGAAGGAATTGAATCATTATTTGATATTTAATGCATTACGAATGCATGACAGCATGCATATTATGATGACATTTAAAAGAATGACATATTTATAAACACAGTAGTCATTTTTGTCCAGCCCTGGAAGAAACCAGAGTTCAGCTGGTGTTATGTGGAATACTTTCTCTTAAAAATGTGAGGTTATCATGGTCTCAACGCATGCAGACTACTAAAAATCCATTGGATAGCAATGACTTTCAATCACAAAAAACAGGTTGCCTTCAGACTAGTGATCTAGATAAGATGGGATCTGTATTCTATTATCACTCCCTAAACTACCTAGTCATGCACGCACTTTATCACCTTCATATCCCAGTGTGTTATAATATGCTGCTAGATCATATAGCTCAGGATACTGCTGCTTAATTCCTGTATTTATTATGCTCTATATTTACAATGCTTTTATGAAAGAGACATATAGCCTACTGGCCTTATTGCAAACTCTAAGAAAAATAATAAAATCAAAGGGAGTTTTCCTGAGACAGTACATTTAAACCCCCAAGAGAATGAATTTTTTCTCCTCAACACACGGAGCTCCATATCGCCCGACAGGACTGACTCCCATCTACCTCAGCATGCACATTCTCCTAATGTGTATTAAATGTACATTGATTCCCTCAGCTGCTAATTCAGGAGCCCGAGTGAATTGTCCAGGGAGAGAACAAAATATCTCTACCTGGAAAGACCAGTGTTGCCCACAACCTACTAGGTTAACCTATTCATAGAAAGCCCACGTTATTTCTGGCACAATTCTGTTCAATACAGATACTTTTCATGGAAAATCTGTTTCCAGTATTGTGCACATGCCACTATCCCCTCTCTTGTCATAGTTGAATGCTGACATAAATCTTTTTCTAATAAAATGAACTATTCAAATTATTTCTTTACTGAATGATGTCTGAAACAGATGTATTTTAATCTGCTGGGCATAGAAAATGAAATTTACATGTCAGTGAGGTCTTTCTGGTTAATAAATGTTTTAAAAGAGAGAAAGCAGGAAGCTAAATATATGTAAAACTGCACTGCTTTGCATACAGTGTTTTTAGCAGAAAATACAATATTCTAATACTAAATTATGTCTTATTTATGAGACAAAAAGTATACATATTTTTTTGATAACAAATATCATCCCTGTAGGGGTATCATATAAAACGCTGGAAAGAATTCTGATTTCACCAGCAATACTTTCCTTGTGCTGCTCCCAGTAATATTTTTTTTTTCCATGTGGGAACAGCATCTGCACAAAGCATTTTGTTTATTATCTGTGTGTGTGTGTAATTTTGAACTCATTATGTTTTCCTAATATTTTAGCTGTTTACATAGCACCAGTTTTAGTACATTACTGCAGCTTTCTCTTACTTTGAGAGAGCTGAATCCAAAGCCCACAGAAATCAGTGGAGGACCCCATAAGCTGAAGCTGACTTGCCATTGGGGATGGAGGTTAAGATAATGGAGAGCTGGCTTCAGTGGCCCCTGGAGATTCAGATGGGTTTCCAAATAATCACAACACTTCGAAAAATAGCTGGATACATTGTTGAAATTTTAAGTTTCTCATCATAATAGTGTTACTCATTTTGTAGCATTATTTGGTAGTCAGGCAAAGAGCATACCTGTTAAAAATGAAGCTTTAGACCTGATTTGTTTTACTGTCTGAAGTGTTGCCAAATTTGATAAAGGTGCAAAGGCAGAGTTAGCCTAAATTGCTTGTATGGAAAACCCACAGACAGCCCTGCAAAAGGCAGGCTGCCTGGCTGGGGTCTGCCACGCACGGATATCCTCGACCAGGTCCTTCTCCCAGCCCCTTCCTCCCTCTCTCCTCTCCCTCCCTGGTCCCCACTGCTCTTCTCCCAATAATAATAATAATTATTAATAACAGCAACGATAATAATAATCATTAATTATAATTATTTAATATAACAAAATAATACAATTAAATAATAATAATAAGATAAATAAATAAGAATATAAAATAATGTCCAATTGCTCAATGCTGAAGGGATTAATTCTCAGGAAATAAACTGGTAGCTGAGGTAACATGAATGGTACCTCAAGCAGGACAATTCTGTGAGAGAGTCTGTTTTCATCAGAGTCAATGGTCAGACATTGCGGGAATTCTCACCTGAACGCACCTCTTCTCCTGTAGAAAATGGGACTTAAATACCACAGTAAAAATCATTCCCCAGGTGTCTCAATGAAGAGCTCAGTTGTTATCTCATCCTGATTAAAAATTGCTTGAGTCTGTATAAGTTTTCAGCCAGAGAAACTCAGCGATGATGTCCAGGTTCATTTTTTAACAATTAGCAACTCTGAGCCTCAGACTGACAGATTACCACCGTTTGGCAGTATCACCAATAGACAGGGAGTTGTGAAATTGTAAGACATTATTGTATTGTTGGTAGCCTGAGTAAATCTAAATCTTTTCAAGCTTTGCTTCAGTGGGTTAATTCCAGGACCTGAATTACAAGTGCAATTTGAATTACATTGCGAAGACTGAACTTACTTCACTTTAGCAAAGTCCTTTTTCTTAAGACTTATGAATTCCAGTTATTTTGAAATCCTGAAATGTGGAAATCTTTTGATACCTTTCTTATTATTTCCAAGGAAAGACGGGTAAAGGTTTTCACTGACTTTCCCTGCCAGCACCTCTTTATTTAGGTAAGTGTGTTTCTTTGACTCTACCTTTATTTTGTGGTATCTCAGCTGCTGCTACACACTGTGTACATCCACAGGGGCTTTTTATTCTTGCAGTCCTAAACCTGAGATATTCAAATAGCAGAAGGAAAAAAACCTTGCCAGAATCAGAGAATAATAAAAAGAATATGAACCAAATACATGTTCTGTGTATATTTAGGGCAATTGAAGACACCTGCAAAAAACAAGGATGATTTCAGTTTGTCTCTGCATATTTGGTCTGGGAATTTTAAAACACTCAACTGACTCTAACTAATTAAGTCTCAAAGCCTGATGCTGAGCTACATGAGGCAGGGCAGAGGACATCACCCATTTTGTAGGGGAATGAAGTGAGACGTGATTACATGATTTGCTGAGTACAAAAGATTATTAAATATTGGATTTGAGAATAAAGATACATATTTCAGTTACAGTTTAACCATTAGGATTGATTTTTTTACCAAATAACAACAACAGCAGTGACAACAGAGAAAAAAGATTCCACAGTGAAGTGTCTTATAAAATAATTTGTTTCAATAGCTTGTTGTTTGAAGAAACCTTTATCTGACAATCACACATATAAAATTTTATTTAGAGTAGAAAGGCTGTTATTGAGTACTGGCTTGAAACTATACTTTTTCAGGTTTTTGAGGTATTTATTACACATTCTCCACAATAGGAATATTGACTGAATAACTGTTGCAGAAGGCAAAAAATGCAGGTTAATATTAGCAGTTCAAAAGCTCAACAATATTTTAAGAGAAACAGCTAAATGGGGCTGTGGCCCTGCAGTTGTTTGCAGTAATCAAGGACTTTGAGTAGACAAGTCCTTATTTAGTTTCTCACAACTGTACAGTACCGAATAATCAGACTAGAAATTGGGTACGTGTTGTTCAGGTTTCAGCTTGGTTTCTGAGAGCTTCAGTGTAGCACCAGGGCTTTTAAAATCTCATCAGAAAAATTCTATCCGTGGAAAGTAACACTATGCTGTGATGATACATAATTCTGCATCTCTGTATCTCTCATGTTAATAAAACGAAAAGAAAGGGAGACGGACAGGATCTGTTGCTAGAAATGTTCAGTCTTCCACATCTACCAATTGCAATTTTTGCCTCCCAAAGTGTATTTGTGTTTTCCTTAATCCAGCGTTAAGAGACTGAAGTGATGGAGCTTCCTGCACTTCTCTTCAGAGAGCATTGCGAAGTATAATACACACCACTGTTCAATATTTTTCATGACATTCTGGTTATGTTTATATTTTTATGTGAATTCTATGAATCTGATATACAATCTCTTATTTGTAAGAACCCCTCATTATCCTGGAAAAATATATGCTATTAGTATTTCCAGCCGGTTATGCAAGCCTCCCTTAATTGTTCCTACTGACATATATTTCCAATGGGTTTAGAACAATTTAATGCTAGGAAAATCTGTCTGCAAAACAAAAGTTTGGTCAAAATATCTGAGGAGACTATTTTTACCTTATTCTGTCTGGAGATGAATTTAAAACTTGTCTCAAATTGAATTATGGGTGTCTTATGTGAATTTGCAGGTTGTGTGCCCCTATAGTATTGGGTCTGTTTTTCTGTGCTGTTCTCCTGAGGTTCTCAGATTTCTCTTGCACTAAATTCCTGGGCATTTTGGGATATAATACGAACAGGGGTAGTAATAAGGAAAGCAAGATTCAAATTCACCAAAATTTGCTTTATGTTGTTCAGAATCCATAATGTTTCAATATCTATAGCTCTATATGTACTGTGTCCCTTGTTTATTTGCAAATTCACTTACTCCACTGCTCCCTTCTTGTTATATTATGTGCCTTAAATCTCTCGGGGTAGTGCACTGCAGCCACTGATGTACTGCAAGAAATATCTCATGCAGACTCTGAAGAATGTTTTGGAATCAGTTCATAATCGCATTTAAACACGTGTTATTAGATCTCCCTCTGATTACGTATAAGCTGTCTCCCATAACCATTTGAATCTGTGAAGGCAGAAGGGGAAGGCTGCTGCATTCATTGATTCCAGTGGGATTTGGATTTCCAAAAACCTAATATTACCCAGATATGAAAGGAGGGAGGCTCTGACCAGGACTGGTGAGTAGTGTCGCTGACAGCCACATTACATCATAACTACCCAGAACCGGGGAATGTTCATCACATAAGACACCTTACTGGGGGAAGGGGGAAGGAAATGGAAGGTCATTCTGAGATTCAGGGTCCACAATGCTACAGAAATGCTTAATGTCCATAAAATAAGTCCTGGAGACAGCAGCAAGCTATGTTTTGATGTTTCCCTCAACATAAGCAATGTTTTTTCAGAGGTTGTTTCAGAATCTGTTTTTCTCATTAAGGTTTTAAATCTATGGCTTCTTACTTTGATCTTATTGGTTGACATTAATTCTTATTTTAACCTTCTCTCTGTTTTTTTGGCTTTTTTGTTGGTTTTTTTTTTCCCTCTCAATTCAAGAATCCATCACTGCTGCATCTGAGTAAACAAGCAACCATTTCCCAGGAGAAGGCACAGTTAGTTCTGCTTTCCCCCAGGCAGAGAGGGAGGAAACCTCAAAACCAGAATGAGTTAGACACCACTGACAACACCTGGATGCAACCCTTTGCTCATATATTTACTGCATTGCATCTGGATTTTTGAAACTTGATTTACACATAAGAGTATGAGAGAAGAAGCTCTCTGAACTGCCCAATTCACCCTTTCTTTGCTTGGCTCCGCTCAGCACAGCAATACGTGGATGGGTTTGGAAGAGAGAGAGAAAGGAACTTTCTCCCAATTAGGTGGGCTTTGACCATGGAGTTGAGTGTGTGAATGTCACTTACATTTCATAGCAGGTCATATGTGAGGCACATTGTGGTGTAGCCCAGGCAAAAGAGAGGTATGGCTGAGAGTGGTGACATCTGACTCTGTCGTAACTGCAGAACAGAAACATGCATATGGATCCTTTTTATTTGGGAAACCAGAAGCAGAACGAATTTAGCGTGGCCACATATCTGCACATCACCTTATAAATGTGCAGGAAGATACTCTTCCTTAATGAAGTGGTTGTAAGTTGCACTTGTTCGCTAGTAGGCTTTCCTTTGCCAGCATTGCCTCCATGCCAGCAAGGCATTTACCTGGCAGAATTTAATTCAGGGCCAGGATCTGGAAAAATAGAAGGCCAAATGGAATTTCATCAACTTTACATTTGCAAATTTGCCCAGTTTTGCTCAAATGACTTTCCTGCTTCCACTTCCTAGTTTGTCTTCCCCTTAGCACAGAAAAAAAGGATTAAGGCTGTCAGGACTGTATTTCAGAGGTAGTCCCAGCAAAGCCCCTATAGAGGAAAAGCAAATAATCATAACCCATTAGGATCCTCTCTAGCATAAGAAAGGATAAACTAATTTTTTTAGCCCTCGTCAGGTTCCACAGGCAAATAAACAGCACCTGATAGTCTCTGGCATCGAAGATAGAAGGTCACTAAGACCTGGAGTTATTAGTAAGGACACTGAACATTGTCCCATTGCCCTAGGGAGATTTTCAGCCACTGAAACTGATGCCCTTCAGATGCCATGTCAAGGTCTGAAGCCTGACTGATTAGTGTCTAAAAATTAAGAGCAGATGCTGCTAGACACTATTTGCTATCTATCATCTCTTCAATAATCTTGCCCAGAAATGGGAGGTTTAGCAATCAGACAATAGTTGGCAAGAAAATTAATGTCAGGAGAGGATTTATTGAGTAAGGACCCAATAAACACATACTTGAATGCTTCTGTCAGTCTGCCTTTTCTTAAGGAAAAATTACCAATAGTAGGCATTTTCCCCTAATTTTCACCATGGGAAAGATACTTCTCATCTGTGGAGTGCTTAAGAAATTTTCCTCAGAGCATCTAGGACCTCTAATTGAAACAGGGCAAAAATGAGTTAATTGAATTATCTGGTATCTTTATTCCTTTTTTTTAGTCTTATACTGACAAATCCACACCCAGCATTCAAATATAATGACAGCTTTATGCAGCATGAAATAGTACAAGCTAAAACCAGTTGGAGGTAATCTTGGCTAATCAGATAGGCTAACATCTATAATAATTTACTAAGTTTTTAAGATTGCTTGGTATTTGCAGTGGTAAGTCCAGTCAGGACTGGATTTTCATTGGAAGAAAATGTTATCCAAATGCTGTGGTCTCTGCCCTGCAAACTTGCTGTTCATTGTAAGGCCTATGTAATAAGCAATAGGAGAAAATGCATGTTTGATGTGCATAATGATAAAGAGGCCACATCCTTAATCTGATGCATCATTTGCTGATTTAGAATTATTTATGATTTCTGGCTCAGTGGAGGACAAACAGAATTTGTGAAGAAGGGACGGATAAAGTGTGGAAGGCTGGACTTTGCATTCATTAGACTTCATGGAAAAGAGATTTCTCTTTTTTGTCAAAATTGTGACATCTTCTATATGTAAGACAGCCAGATGAAGTATTATCTATTAGGTCTTTTGAGTACATTTTATCTGAATGTAATAACCCTAGTTAGAGATCTACTTACCAAAAATAGCCCTTGATCATCATTTGGGAGAAGGAAATGAAAAGTTTTTAAGTCTAATTCCAAGCATTGTAAATCCTACAGACTTTTCAGTCTTAATTCATCCTGTTGTTTAGATGAGAATGAGCCATAACATTTGGATACAGAGCAAAACAAGAACTCTAATTCTAAATATCTTTGGGCTCATGTTTTTTACCCATTCCCTATAGAACACAATCACGTGGAGTTTTAAAGGGGTGAGAAGGGTGGGGAGAACAGCTTAAAATTAGCTTAAAGAAAGAGCACCTGTAAGTTACATATTAGAAAGACTTTATCTCTGTGTCAGATTCTGTACTTTCTTTGTTTCAGCAGTAGCAGTCCTGTCTACCTCCTTTCTTCTGCTACTCTACATTAGGCATCCGAGCTTTGTTCTCTCTCATCTAAGTGAAATTGTGTTTCTGGGATTGCCAATAAAGCATGTCTTCTCCAGGCAAAGAATTTTTGTCAGAATATCCATATTGGAGTTCAAAGACAAAAGCCCCATTACTCTAATTCCTATTCTGAATTGTGAAATGCCGTTAGCATTTCTCAGGTCTCAGTTTCAAAAGGATATGTGTGTCTTGACTTACTACTTAAGAAGTCCAATTATTAGTCCTCAAATTAGTCTTTGCAGTGACCCACCTAGTGTTCGTCAAGAAGTAATGGGTCTTCCTGATGTTAGGTGGCCTTGCCTTTCCCTAATGTAAAACAAGCATAAAGATGTATCCAGCCTGCACTATCTTGGGTATGATGGGGCCAACAAGAACAGACTTGCCTGTAGAGTTACAAGAAATAGTCCAAAAGAATAGACATTAAACAACAGAGCTGGAATCAAGCCGACATATCACAAAATATAGCAGTGGAAGATTTCATCAGTACAGGAGTAAAACAGCCTCTTGGAGAAAAAAGAAAAGATGTAATTTGCTCAAATAAGAATCTGCTCATAGTTTCTCCTAAAGTGCCTCTTCAGTAGCTCAAGGCTGCAATCACTGCTTTATGAAATGCATTTGAAACAATGATATTAAACATATTTTTTGAAAAATACATGATTTTTTTAAGCCTCCTGGGTAAAGAACAATGGTTCTTCAACAGCTAAGGAGGGCTCGATTCTTTCCCATTTTCCCTTGTTACACAATTGTGTAACTGCAGATTTCATGGTTGTTCTTTTTTATTTGTGCCCACGTAAGGACTTCATCCAAAACCTACTGTATCATTGGAAAAATTTTGATTAACTTCCACAGGGTTTAGATAAGGGCATAAATGAAAGATGAACTCTCTGAACCATTGTGCTTCATTATTTCTATTACAATTACGGCCTTGATCATGCTGCTTCTGTCATAGGGCATAAAAAGAAGGACACATCCTCCAAAAATTTATTCATATGAAAGCAATTTGCAGTGAGAGTATTTTAAAAATAATATCAGACCTCAAATATTCCAGATCCATGTATTCATTTATCCATTAAATTAATTTCATTAAATTTATGTGGGTATGGATGAGGATTTTCCTTGCTTTTGTTCTACGCCTACTGAAACACTGGAGAGTCTTGGCTGACATTTCAAGCAAAATACCAAAGATAGGATCATCTTACTTGATGTTGTATTCTGCCAAAATGCGTTCAGAGTAGATATTTATTTTTTACAAGACACACAGGGAATTAGAAGTATTTTCTACTTATAGAAAGTGACTACAGCTGAAGACATGCAAGTTGTCAATTTATCTCATGCAATGTATATTGCAGTACATCATAAATTATGCTCTTAAAACTAATGTACAAGGCTCACAAAACCTTTCAATTATACCTATTAGAGGAGCTGAGTCTACAAATCAATACTAAAAAGTGGATTTCTAGTGATAGTTAAATGTAATGGTGAAGAAAGAATTTTGTAGAATCTCCTAAGTATGCAGATTCCGTTAAGTTAAATGTCAAACAGCATAAATCCTCCCTGGGCTGGGGAACAGGAGAAAAAAAAGTTGTGTTTTTATTTTTCCTATTGATTGCTTTGCTATGTATATATAAATGAGTATGCTATAGGTTTCTATGTATGCCATTGTAACATATGTTGAAATATTTAATTTTATACTGTAAGTGGATAAGAAAGTTTTGGTTTTGTATTTGAGCATGCATTGCTAGAAAAAAAATCACTAAAAGGTAAAATCATGGTTACTTCTGCTAACAAATATAAGCAGTTTGAGATGTATCTGTTGGAAGCCTGTGAACCAAACAGAACTCAGCTGAGGAATGTATGCCTGCCTTTGAAGGATCTTCTCTCAACCCGGTCTGTGGTGTGCCTACTCTTTGATGACAGCCTATACTGGGGCTTCATTGCGTTGTCATCCAATAGAATATAATTTTGTTTCATAACATACTTATCAGTATAGAACGAGCCAGTGAGAAAACATGGTAGAATTCTTTACTTTATTCAACAACAGAAGGGTACACTGTTATGAGTTTTGCCAGTTCTGAAAACTAATATTTAGTCCCAAAGAACCAACAATGGGGTTCCCGGGCTGGTGACACTCTTAGACTGCTAGGTAGAAATCAGAAGTGAACTTTTATGAAAAAGCTAGCTGCAGCATTTGACAGTAGGTGAGCCTGAATATAGATTCTCTGAAGTTGCCAAATGGGAACACAAGTTTCTTCTGCAGTGATAAATGCAGAGTGGCCTCTGTTGTGGCACATTTGTGTTGCTGTGCAAATGTCTTGCAAGTTTTGAAGCCTTGCACTTCAGTTTTGTTAGCCTGTTGGAAGAAATCTCATTTAACTGGCATTTTTACATCTACATTAATTCTTTTAAAACACTGAAGTGAGTGTTCTACAGCTATGTAAAGAAACGCATTATCAAAGCATTAAGATATGATTAAACTGACATTTTCTTAAGAAAACGAAAGGAGCAGGAAAAAGCCATTCTAAAAGGACTGAGTGCTACATACTCCAGATATTATCTTCAGTGCTTACTCAGGGATCTTTAAAGAAGCTTATTACCAAGTACCCTAAGAAGACAAGTGTGGATGTGTACAGATCAGAGGAATGCAAGTTAATGCACCTGCCAGATTTTACTATCGTACAAAGCATGTCAATCAGCACTCAGACCTTGCGTTTAAAAATGTGTTCCCTCAGATTTTTTTTCAGTGCTGTATCTCACATAGCTAGGATTTCCTAGTCGGTAGCCATCCAGTGTTGCAAATGTCATAAATTATGCTACTGAATATATATCACTGAAATTAATGTGAATAGTCCTTCGTTAGCCTCAGTAATGGCTTATACAAATACTAGTAGATATGGCTGCTGTGGGTGCATATAATTAAGTCTTCCTGTTATTCTTGATAGGACAGAAAAATAACATTTGTAAAGTAAAAAAATAAATCGGTTCTAAATATGTTTTCTTTAATAGAGTTGAATAGATTGGGCAGTTTATAACACATGAAAGTAGTTGTTTGAAGCACAGCTACTTGGGAGCTACCTACAGTTCATATCCCACAGGGCCATTTCTAAAGCAATGCATCAGTTTCAGCTTGGTCTTCATTAGGAAAAAGATGATCAGAAACCCCTCCTGAGAGCTGAGAGGTCACCAGCTGGAAATGCCTGTAGCGGAGGAGGGCCTGATGTACCAGATCATCCCAGGATGGCTGCAGGCTGCTGGGATGCTGCAGCCATGAAGACAAATACAGAAAAAAAGTTGTGAGAGATAAAACTTCTTAGGGGCACCACACACTATGCTGATAAGGTCGCTTTTGTTGCCCTGTACAATATTCTGGCATTGGTATTTAAAAAAAAATGAATCCAAACTGGAGGCGGTGTAAAAAGGGCTACGAGTAGCATGTGGGGAAAAGAAACTCTTTCAGAAGAGAAAAAGCTTCTTTTGCTTTGTCTGCAGTATTTAGGAAAGATGTGACTACTGCCTATAAATGGTGTCAGAGAGAGGAGCCATACAATCTAAAGGCCACCGACTGCACAAGAACAAGCAGGTATATAAGAGCAGATGAGTGAAAAGGCTGGTGGCAGCAGGTGTCTGGGCTTGGTTGCCCAGCGGGGCCCTCAGGCTTAGGTTCTCCACTGAAACCAGGAGCCTGAGCCTTGGGAGATTCTGTGGTCACCTTCATGTGCTCAGGCTCTCTGACTTGTAGCTCTCACTGACACAGAGTGAAAGGTGTTCAAATTGTGCAGAAGGGCTCAGCATCTTGCAAACCTGTCTCTATTCACAGTTTTAATTGGTTCCAGGATTTAGCCCAAATAATACTTTACTGAGTGAGAACTCAGTATTTGCTGAGTTAGGACATCAGGTTCAGTGTTAGATGGAAGTCACTTTATAAAGAAACTAGAATAAACATAAAGTGACTGAAGATACTCAAGTGACGCTGTTGTACTGAAAATATAGTCATATAAATAAATGGGCTTTATCAGTTTGCTGGTACCTCCAGCAATGTTGACATTTGCATTCTGCTCTCCTACCTCTGTCAAACTTTAGTTCTATTAAAATAATGAATTCTCATACTGATATTCGCCTCTTAGCATGATGCATTTAGAACAAGTCAACACATTTTCAGGGACGAATTTTGGAAGTCTATTTAGATACACAGATTTAAAAAGAAGAAATCTGTACAGATGTCATGTGTTAGAGATTTCTCTTTTTATCAGTTCTCATAAAACATGTCCATATATGCTGTGTTTTCCAATAGGAAAATGAAGCACAAATCCTATTGGGATCACCAGCAGGGTCTAATGTCCAAAGGCAGATATTTTATTTAAATGATCTTATACTGCTCAGTAGGAAATACCATTTTCATTGTGTTTACAAACATGTTAGCATTCATTAAAATGTTTTTGTGCTGCCCGTAAGTTATGTATTTTAAAAGGCATATTTCTGAAAAGCGTTAGAGAAGTAGAATTTTTGTAAGACTGATCATTTGACAGGTGTTACTTCACATTGAAGCTCCCGTTGCAGAGGACTAGAAGCCAGGTGTTCAGAACAGCTTCAGCACCAGAGAGCAACTGGACCATAATAGTCTTCAAAATAATTGTTTTATGACTTTGTGGCTACTTTTGGGGTCAGTGTAATTTTACCGACCTGGGATATGACATACTGCAGGACAATCTAAGCCAGTGGTTTCCCCAATCAGCCCCATGCTCTGCTTGAACTTATCGGTGTCTCAACACCATCATTTCCTTTCGATGAGTTCTGCATACGTGACTTTAAATGCAAACAGCTACTGGCTACTTTTGGCATCATCAGTTTTTGTAAAATATTGAGTAAGCCCTTTGAGAAACTCATGCTCTGAAGACTGTTCATCCTCCCAAAATTTTCTATGTGGCAGAGAGACATCTTGTGAAGACAGAGGAATTATTTTAAATGCTTAAAAAAGGAAGGATCCCAGTCCCATCTTGAGACATTCTGGCCTGTTCAAAATTTATTCTCTTCACTTTACCTGGTTTTTAACACAACCATATCTTCATGAAGTGTTCACCAGCTGGAAAGTCAGGAGTGCAGGAGAATGATGATGCTGTGATATGTGTGGTAAAGGAAACCAGGGAGTGAATAGGAAGAGAGGGGCGAGGCTCATATTGAATGTGGGGAAAAAAACCCTAGATGGTAGGTTATTCACCTTCAGTCCCTCAGAAAACTTTACTGAGTATTGATTATTTGTATTGTACTCCTGCCTGCAGGCACTAATCACTGCTTTCAAGGAAAAGAGGACATAGTTTACATGCTACAGGGGAACAGCGTGGTCATCTTGCAGCAGCAAGGGTAAGTGCAGAGCTGGGTACGGAGGAACATGGAGGCAGCTCCTGGGGGTCCACATAAAAGAAAAACAGGTCTTTAGTGAGGAAACCGTTTTCTAAAATTTCATTAATGGCCACCTGAATCCTTTTTTCAATATATTGAAAATATTTTAGGTATGTTTAAAGCATATTTGCATTTTGAAATGAATGTATATGTACAAATAATTACTTTACAAGTAAAACATTCATACTGAAAAAATCAAAACAGGATTCTCAAATAATTTTAAAGCATTTTTCACCAATGTTTTTTCATTAAATATTTTTAGTCAAATGAGCATCTGAGACAGGAAAACTTCGTTGTATTTCTTACGAACAATTCTATCTTAATTTAAAAATTTGAAGCCTCAAAAATGGATCCAATTTTAATGTATACTTAAGACACTGCAGGTTCTCCTTCAGAGGATTTAGGAACCCAATTTAAATCACTGATAAGTCCGTTTTTCAAGAAGAGGGTATCCATAATGGATACCCTCCATACCATGGAAAGAGACCTGGGAGTCCTGGTGGACAACAGGATGACCATGAGCCAACAATGTGCCCTTGTGGCCAAGAAGGCCAATGGCATCCTGGGGTGCATCAAGAAGAGTGTGGGCAGCAGGTCGAGGGAGGTCATCCTCCCCCTCTACTCTGCCTTGGTGAGGCCACACCTCGAGTACTGTGTCCAGTTCTGGGCTCCCCAGCTCAAGAAGGACAGGGAACTGCTGGAGAGGGTGCAGCATAGGGCTACCAAGGTGATTAGGGGACTGGAACACCTCTCTTATGAGGAAAGGCTGAGGGAATTGGGTCTGTTTAGTCTGGAAAAGAGATGGCTGAGGGGTGACCTAATTAATGTGTACAAATACTTAAAGGGTGGGTGTCAGGAGGATGGGGCCAGGCTCTTTTCAATGGTGCCCGGCAATAGAACAAGAGGTAATGGGCACAAACTTGAGCATAGGAAGTTCCATCTCAACATGAGGAGGAACTTCTTTACTTTGAGGGTGGCAGAGCACTGGAACAGGCTGCCCAGAGAGCTGGTTGAGTCTCCATCTCTGGAGACATTCAAAACCCGCCTGGACGCGTTCCTGTGTAACCTGCTCTAGGTGACCCTGCTCTGGCAGGGGGGTTGGACTAGATGATCTCCAGAGGTCCCTTCCAACCCTATGATTCTATGATTCTATGATTCTATAATAGGATCACTGGGGATTTCTTTACAGTAGAGAAATTTTGGAGTGATATTCAATTTCTTCTCAGACCTAGCCCAAAGCCCTTTGTTGAGTCAAGGAGGGAATGGTGACAGGTGGGGAGCAGGGGGTGGGGTTCTTTTCTATTCCAAATGTGATACCCTGATATAAGTTTTCATATGCAGCCCAAAAATCCAAAAGACTTCTAACAGGGGCAGGAGGCTACTTGTGTAGCACTGCTGAAATAATTTTGTAAAGAGCTGGAAGGGTCATTTCAGATTCCTCCTCTTCAGGTTCATGAAAGGATTGTTAGAGCAGATATTTCTCTCAGTCTGTAGTTGTGGCCCTTTAGTCCTCTGGCAGAAATGGTACAACTTTTTAGCAAAATTAGTACCACCAGCATTGCCTCAATATGGAGAATTTCCACAAGGATTGATTGTTTTCATGGTGTAATTCAAAAAATGTTTATTACTATCTCCTCTGACTTTGCCTGGAATTAGGGATGTTGCAGAATGTTTCAATGAAGAGAAAATAATTCAAGAATTTGGGTATTCTTTTGTTACAATCCTGCCTAATCGTAAAGAATATTAACTTCCATATGCCTTCCTCATGTGGGAGGTCAGATGACATTACCAACATGCCTTTTTCTGGGACTGCATGAATTAGCCACCAAATTAAAATAACTTTTTAAATTTAGAAGGCTGATGAAAAGATTTCAATACTTAATTTACTTTGAAAATTAATATTTAATTTCAATCAATAAATATTGGTCTATAGTATTTCCATTACAACATGCAGTGTTTTGAATACAATCAACCTTATTGGTATATACATTTGAAGAGACCTGCGCTCTCAGGTATGATAAGATGGATTTCTTAGCTTAGTATGTGGTAAAGTGTGTATTCTCTAAGCACTATTTTCTACATGAATATTGCATGTTATTAGAGTGGTTGTTCTGTTTAGTACCTTAAATGTATACCATAGTTTCTTATTTTGGGTATATAAAATTGGCAGGCAAACATTCAAACAAAAATATCTCTTATGACAAATTTTCCATTATGGTTAGTAAAGTTATATGATATAGCTTCCCTTTTTTTATTACCCTGCTAGGTTCCTGGGCTAAAACATACGACCTTGAGATACTTTTAAGTGAGAGAGGTGTTTCCAACTGTCACAGATGCCCAGCTCTACCAAGACCTCACACCATCCAGCAATTACTCCACTACACACTGAAAGGTTATGATTATATCCTGAAGATGCTAAAGGTTTCTTAGCCATTAGGACAAATGGAGAGCTTCATATGAAATACACTTTTTAGACCACAAATCAACTGGAAAACAGTTTGAGTAAGAGTTAATACTTGACCCTCTGTTGGACAATGTTCCTTTGAATGATTTCTTCGAGTCCATAATTTTCTCTACTTTCTTTAAATAAACCTATTTTTTGAAAGGGCTAATTAATGTGCATGAATAACAATGAATATTCATGACTAGGGAGAAAGCTGCATCACCCTTCTGGATTACTTCACACTAGCAAAATTGGTTTTTTTGAATGGTATAACCATGAGATACTGTGAGTTTCCGGTTTTGGGTCAGTGCTGGTCTGCAGAATCAGAGGCAATCACTGTTACAAGAAGACTGTGAGACTGATTATATGCTCCTTGTGGGCAAGTAATTATTCCTAAAAGTAGTTCCAGTTGGATCACCATAGTTATGGGTGTGCATTGTTCCTCAAAGTAAATTCAGTCTACTCATACAACGGAATTTATGTATGGGCCTGCTCATGAACCCATTCAACTTCTTCTCAGAGCAATTTAAGAATGGATTACTTCACGTAGATAGATTCCTCCTAAATCTTAAATTATTTAGCCCTTTACCACCAAGATCTACTCATTATTTGCTGGCAAAATTCCAGGATTTTTAGAGTAAACTCTGTAATCCAACTTTTACAAAAAACTCTCATCATAACTCTAATTCTAAACTCTTGAAGATGGGAAAAATCTTTATATAAGTTCCCACCAGTCCAAGGTAATAAAGATTTAGCCATAATTTGTTTAGATACAGCTACAAATGAAAAGGTATTATTTTACTTGACCCTTGTAGCATTCATTCATGAAGTAAATGACAACATTCCTCTTTATGAGTAGAAGCTTTCTTGATCTTCCTCATGTCAGCTTCATCAATTTTCATTGTTAGCAAGTGGAAAACAACTTCTTCATTGAATTCTCTAACAGAAACCCAAAGAAGCTTTTATTTTTAAAACAAAATAACCATGATCCAAAGCAACCATCCCACAACAATTCCATTCTGGCTCTAGAGAGTGTCAACCGATGTGGAAAACATAAGTTTAATGTACAACTTGAATAATACTGTGATGTGGGTGATAGAAAAGGTTAGATAAAGGTGATTATCTTTTATTTTCACTGTCTGTACAGAATAAAAATGGATATACTTTAACATGTTGCATAACTTCTTACAAGCCCTAACTAATCTTTGAAACAACACTAATTTATGTACACAGTAACTATTTGCATCCTTATACTTAGCAGAGAATTAAAAAAGAGATTAGGACCAAGGTTCAGGATGAAGTTGTCTAAAGCTAAGTATTTGATTTTGGCTTTAGGACTCTGAATAAAAATGGCCTAGTTTCTAGAGCTGCTGAGCACAAATACCTCCAGATCAATCTTGCTATAGCTATAGCTCTTATACGATGAGGAATCTGCCCACTCTTTGAAGTGCCTGACATGGGTTCAAGTGTCTGGTTGATGTGCTTAATTTTGAAAATGTTGGCCTAAGGAGCTTGCCCCAACACAGGCTAGGCGGTTAATCAAAGAGAGAAGGAATCCCTCCAAAGGGGTAGCGAGCTCCCGCTTCTAATATAGCAGGCAGAAAAAATCCATGGGGCAGAGGAGCAGCAGGAGCAACAATTAGTGGGGTTGCCCTTGCCTCTGCAATATCCACTGGATTTTAATGAACACCTGCATGACACTATACAATAACATATATGCAACAACATAGACCAAGTCCACCTAGCAGCTGGGAACTACCCCTGGCATCAGGAGAGATGATCTTCAACAGCATCTGTATTGCTTCTGAGTCCCAAAGCATTATCTTTTCACAACATCTTTCTTTTCTGTGTGGGTACACATCCCAGCTCATACTTAATACAGGTGCCTCTAGGATGATCACTGTCATGCTAGGGGAGGTCTACTCTTGGGTTTATTTGTTGTCCTGAGTTGAACATATTTAAAAATATCCCTTTCCCCCTTGATTTTCTCCACCTAACTTTAGTCTATTTCAGATTTGTGAGCTCTTTTCCACATGCCAGTCATGATTGCAACTGCGGTTTGAAGAAATTTGTCACACGCATGCGTATGAATAAATATTCATAGGTAATGCTCCCCTTATTCAACAGACTTTACTTTTACCATGTCCAGGTGTCATTCTGGTAAGGCAGAATCTAGGTAATGCATCAGTATTTTGCACATCTGAATTTTTCAGTGGAACTATAATTTACCCTTCTTTAGCCATTGTCAGTGGCTACTCTAAAAATAGAAGCATTTGCGAGGTAACGTTGCGTTTCTCCTGCTTAATGGAATGCTCTTAATTCGTTGCAAAACCTCCAAGTATGTAGAGGCTAGGGTTTCATTTCCTAAATTGATCTTGTTTTACACTACAGAATGATCTTACTTTGCTGTGTCATTGTAATAATATGTGCATTGAGAAGCACAAAATCAGGCACAAGGATGGATTTAAACAGAAGACACACCATTTCAACTTGATAATGATAGGGATGTTCCCTCACACATCAGGCACTAAACTGGTTCCAGCGAGAGCTGGAAGGTTTTATACCACATAACTGTTAAGTAGAGATTTGCTTTTCCCATCCTGTCCCAAAGACATTGTTCATTTCTGAACACTGCCATCCTCTGCCCTGATGGAATAGAGGCAAATGAAAAGGGACTCCTGACATGCCAAATTTTACCAGCCCCATGTCTCAGTTACCTCTGGCAGCTGGCCTCTTTTTTCTTCATCTGCAGGGAACAACAGTAGCAACATGCTCAATATTTCCATGTCTTCTTCTCACTGGAACTTCCTATTCATTCAATCCTGACTGGTCCTTCCCTTGTGATCCTTGCCAAATGAGGGGAAAACAATCTTCCCGATCTCTAGACCAGGTCATTCGTCATGATCACCATGTCCAGGGAACTCAGATCTGCAGAGAACGGGGTCAGATCAGTGATGGAAGCAAGAAGACTGTAGATGGTCAGGTAGGAATGGAGGACACAAAGACGATCAGTCTGCTTCTTGAGGAAGGACTTAGGAAAGTTAAAATCAAAATCCCAAATCCCCAAAGTTCGCATGGCACAGACTAAGCACTCTTTTTAACTATATACTGAAGTAGTCCTGCAGTTTAGGTACTGCTAGGCAACACTAGAGATCAGGGCTCTCTGTCTTTGACACAGCATTTTACTGCGACCTACGCAAAGCTATTTGGCCTTGGTTTCCATGACCAAATAGGGATAACGGGGATAATGCTGCCTCTTTACCTCACACATGTGCAATTCCCTGTATCTCAGGGACAGGAGACATCAGCATATATTGACATACAATGTTAAAAAATTGCCCAGGCTATTCCTGGGGCTGTGTATTTTAACAAAACCACATGCAAACAGGGTTGTGACTTGTAGCTGTCACTTGAGGGGTCCAGGAGATGTTTCCCTGGCTTTATCTTGTTGTAATTCAATAATAATAACCACAGCAGTTAGCACTTCTCTTCTACCATACAGTCTGCAGAGCACAATATAAATATTAACTAATTAGCCCACCCCAATCAGGACAATGATTGCCACATGTTTGTCCAGAAATGTACAATGAGGCTGGGATATTCACATGAGCCTGAGGGAGTTCCCTGCCCAAGTCACACTGCATGTCACAGGGAGGTGGACACTAACTCCCTGAGGTACCCTTGAAAAACCGAGCTTTAATAGATCATGTCTACAGTCAATTTAGCATACAATTAAGCATTTGCACAAAGCAAATAGCACCAGAACTGTTGAAAGTGTAATCCTGCCCCCATGTTAAAACACGCTCGGCTGTTTGGCATTATGCAGAATGACTGTCACCACAGTGCTTTGAAGTCACTATCGCTAATGCGAACATGCGCAGGTACAAATAATTCAGCAGCAGAACACTGATGCTACGCAAGTTTCTTACGCCATGTATCATCCTGAAATCTTCAGGATCATATTCTAGTCTATTTATTCTCCACACAAAAGGTACTTTACACAATCTGCTAAATAGCTAGGCCTACTTACTGGGTCCCAGGAATATGCCCTGCACACGTCTCATCAGACTCATCTGTTCCTCTGGCTCTCAGCTCCTCTGTTCTCTTTCACCAGCAGCCAGTCTCTGAATGGATGGCGGAGACTGATCTCTTTGCTTTGCTTAGGCTGCGGGATTGTTTCTCTTCTGGTCTGCAGAGATCTGTCAATATTAGCTTAAATGTAGGTTCTTTTTCCTTGTGAAAAGAAAAGATAATAATTCTTTCTCCTGATGGTGGCTTAGAGCACTTCAGATTATCCCTTGTTATTTCTTTGCAAGAAGAAATGTATATTCTCTTTTCATAAGAATTATACCAGTTAACAATCCTCCGGCCTAAACTTTGTCCTACGAAGAACTAACATCAATGGGAGTTAGCAATATCTGCTAAGGGTAGAATTAGGATTCTCATAGAAATCTTTAGGTTCAAATAAGACAATCTTCACTGGTGTAACCATAGCAGCTCTCATGTCCTACATAGTACTTTTTAAGGATATCTTGGTCAAACATAGCTTTCAAAGTAAAACATTTTTTTACTGACTCTAGGCCATGTACTTTTTCTGTCTATAGGTCTCCATTCTACAGAGCACCAAATTTTCCTTGGATGTCAGGAGTTCTGGGGGATACATCAGCCTGGTTATTTATTTGTTTCTGTTTCAGTCTTGTTTTCCAGATTTTTTCCCGATTCTAATTTAACAGTTTAGGGGGAAAAAAAAAAAGCTCAATTCAGTTATTAATAATTTGCATTGTGTACTGCCTTTGTACAGTTATTAGTTATTTGTATAATTTGTTTTCCTTTTCGCTAGTATTCTCCTTGGCCACCATTAGATGCGTAATTTGCATGCCTAAGTCAGGAGGCTGGTTTTTCTCAGCTTCCAATATAGCTAATGAAGACAGAGTGTCTCCTTTAGAGGAAACTTTAGGCTGCCTAAGTTAATCTCCTGCCTGAAACATTTGCTGAAGAAACCTTTGTTAGAACCAAAGACTTCCAGTTTAGGCACCTAAAGTACCTAAGTTTTGGTGCTAGGAGAGCCTCTTCCGTCTTTGTTTTTTTCTGTGTCTTTCGTGGCAAAGTGCCCTGTCTATGCAGACAGAGAAACCCACTCCACATGACGCACCCTGCCATTTGGGTTTGCTCTGACCAGAAGTTATTGATGGGCCAGAAACACTGCGCTGAAGTAGGGCCAACACACCACCACTGGCACTTGCAGCCAGTGGGCCACGCTAGGACCTCACCAGGCAGTCTGGTTTCCAGTATGGCCAGTGGAAAGGATGTAACACCTATGATTCCCTCTCTTGTCATCACATTTATTAATCTATGCTTGGCCAAATTATGAGATTTTTCAGGATTGAAGAAGCAGTCACTGTACAGATTAATGTTTCTGCGGCAGTTTTGAGGGCTAATGATGAAGCACCAATCAGTACCTGTGATTCAACAAGTGGAGGCACTCGAGTTGTTCTACGGCACTTATTTTGTTTATCTTAAAAAGGAAAATACATTTGATTTGGGGGAGAGTTGAAATTGGTGTATGATACATTGTTGATGAAACAGTATTAAGTTTAATGGAAGTAGTCACACTGCCAGGGAGAATGGGATAAATATCCATAAAATAGACACCACAAAGACTTGGCTGAAATGTCAAAAGAGCATGATTGTGAGCGATTAACAGCTTCGTCCTTGATCGCTTTACATATGTTCTAGTTTACAGGACCAGTTGTCCAGTGTGGGAGTAAGAAGCTGTTCACTGCGTGCAGTAACAACTACAGTAGCAATAGGGAGAAAATAGGCAGCAGGGTCAACTTTTCTTCAAAAAGAGATAGTATCATTAGAATAAATTATAAGTCTTGTGAACTGGCTGAAGATTTTGCCTGTCATCGGTATTTTCTCCTTGATCTATAGTCCATATTACAGAGCCACGGCAATGGTAACAATTTCTATTTGCTTTTTTTGAAATGGAGGATTATTCTAATTTTAGCATGTGAATATCCCAAGTACTGTCCTTCTCCTATCATTTAAGTATATTATATAGTAGTCTGTAGCCTGCCTTGTTGATGCAGAGTGTACAGTAAACATTAACAAATGTGTTACATTTTTGCTGCATAAACCAGAAAAGTGAAGATACCTTTGTATATTTGAAATGTGCCCTAAAGCACCTGGTTATAAACAATCTATAGGGACACCGTGTGCTTAGGCCATTCTGAGAGCTGAATACCAGCTAGCAATGCACACGCCCTTCCTTCAGTGAAGATCTGTAGCAAAAACCAGGTATGCACATGTACAGTAATGATAAAATGAATAGTTCCCAAAATGTAAGTGCATTTAATTGTGGAGTATATATGTATCTTACAGGATCACATCCAGATACATATGCCTTCCACAATGAAAAATGGATTTGCAATTTTCATTTTCCCTAACTATAAATATTTGTATACCACTTAATTTAAAGATTATACTGACAGATATCGTTTTCGATTAATATGCTGTATTTTACACCGTTTACATTCCATTTCAATATGCTTGCCTTCTGTAAAATGTATTTCAAGACACCCTAAAAAGAGAGAAAATAGGCACACTTTGAGCAGTTTACAAGAGACAGATCATTATCTCCTACAAAGGAAAGGAAACAGGAAAGCTGTAAATAATAAGTTCTGAATAGGAATGACATAAACAGCCTAATCAATGTCTTCCAGAACTGGCAAGTGACACCTCTTTGTTTTTTGCAAATAAAACCCTTCTTAACATCACAATATAAACCATTATCTCTGCAGGCAAGGTATATTTAGAAATGTACAAAATGTACATTTCCTGCCAGCCACTAGATCAGTAGGTGGAGATCTAAAGTCATGCAAATATTACAGTAAATGCAGGCAACCAATTTCTAATTATTCCATATCAGCAGATTTGTGAGGAATATAATTTATTAAAAAAGAACAGTTTATGATCAGCAGACCTTAGTTATGACTGTTTAGGAATTCAGTGCATTTTGATCTAATCACAAAATCAAAATATTCATGAAACACAATGATATCTCCCCAAAGCAGCCGGGCAGCCATTAATTTTGAAATTCGGGTAATTTATTAACACTTATCTGTAGCTGTAAAAGCTTACCTCTGTGTTTGTAATACGGGTAAAAGTGAAAGCAGTTTTAAAACTGATTCCTAATGATTTATAATGGTTTGCTGTAATTTGAGCCAGAAATTCAATTAAAATGTATGTCTAGTTTTGTTTCAAGATCTTTAGTTAAAAATTCTATTAAAATTCTATTTCCTTCTTGCATTAAATGTATCTGTTATCTGCATATATGAGAAATATAAGAAAATTCTATCATTTATTCCCCAGACTCCACAAATGCCTTTAAAAGCATTCATTTTTATTTCATAATTCTGCCAAGGTACTATTTAGAATTTATATATAGTAGAGGAGGAATAAGTGTGCATGCTATTTTCTTTTGAAGAAAACCAGCTTCTCTACTGAGTGCTCATGCAAATATTCAAGTGACATTTATCAATTCATCAAAGAAAGGAAAAACAAATAACACCGAATTATCGGATGTTTTAAAAGCTTAATTACAATACCAAGGGTATAGCTTCTTTCTGTATGTTTCCCATTATAAATCCCTCTTGTAAAGGATATGTAACTTCACTACCCAAATTCCCTTCTGAGATAACACTTTTCATTGTTATTTATAAATAATGAGAAGCAAAACTGGTCACTCTCTTGTTTATTTATAGGGGAACAAAAAAAGGAGACAACTCATTGCTGATGTTGGTGGAGTCACTCCAGGGTAAAACAGAAGTGAAAGAGTGAATATTACTCACTTTCCCTCTGTGATGGTCTTATCTCAGAATACTTCACGACTTGTAAAGGTAAAGAAGGACTGACTTTATAGATGAACACGTCTGTTAATGTTGATGAGAGTGATGTAGCCGGTCCTTATTCTCCGTGTTGGGAACTGATCTTTTGTAATGCAGTTAATCAGTAGCTTCTAGATAAAGAGGAAAATATTCAGGCACCCAAAGAAATGTTACCTTGTGAAAAATACTTCCTATTTTAAAATTCAGTTATTCAGCATTTGCCATACTGCAGTATAATTGACTTTGAGTAGAGGTGAATCAAGGCCATATAACAGCAAACTAAGGATGTAGTCCAGTAAACTAAGTGGCACTAAGAGAGCACTGAGGGCTTTCTTCTTTCTTCTCTTTGATGCGGTTCAGTAGCAGCTACTGACCCTGCGAAAGTGAGTTTTACAGAAGACTGGGACAGTTCATAGTCTCTGCAGTACAGGTAAAGCTGAGAGGAAGAAGGTGTAGATCTCTCAGTGGAGGATAATTACTGCATTGGATTTGCAGGAAATCATCCACTAAATTATTTCATCAGCTTTAAGACTCAAGTGTTTCTAACTAGACAGTAAGGAATCTTTGCAAGTGAGGAGCTTCCAAAAAGAAAGCATTTCATAAGAACAAGGAATGTTTGCTCTAGGAGATATGGATTAACGGAGACAGAGAGGCAACTCATAGGAGGAAATTGCACTATGCAGGCTTTCACAACAAGAAGAACAAAGGATTAACTTTTCTGTCTACTGTGGATCAAGTGGTGAAGTTAAGGAGGGAGTATTCATTCGTTGTGTTTTACCCAGAAGCAAAAAAATCAACAGCCAGTTGGCACTGGCTGTTGAGAATAAATGGGCAGAGTTTCTGAGAATCCCTAGGTTATCTCACCAATATATGGAACATACTATTGTCATGTTTCCATCCTTTCAGACCGTTGCAATGACAGTCAATGGTTTCTGCCAGATGAGATGAAGACGACTCTCCATAAGGTGTGGCTGTGACAGAGATGGCATTTTGGACATGCTTGAGTATGTCTGCCATTCTCTCCTGTGGAGGGCAGTGGTACTCTTGATTAGTAGCTCCAGCCTTTAATAGTGTAGTTAATGATCTGGAGATCAAGCAACAGCTATCATGTTAACAATATTATTGTATACTAAGCCGGCTGAGAGATACTGCAAGAAATAAGGAATGATACAAAGGATCATAGAGAGGTTAGAAATGTGGGCAAGGAAATAACAAAATTACTTTATCTTGCAAACAAAATACATAATTTTCTAGTTTCACGCTTGCGATAATAGATCACAACAGACAACAACAGACTTAAGGAGTGGGTGAAACTTGGAGAAACCTGCTATACCAAAAGATATTTAGGGGTGAGAGAACAAGAGTACTTAGAGTGAAAGAACAAGAGATATCAAAGTGATAGCATCCGAGACCTTGTGGTTATAGAATAAGAGATGTAGGAGTGGTAGAAGAAAGCAAACTGGATGATAAGTGAGATGCATCTAGGCATATGGGACCTGGGATGCAGAAAAGACTCTAGAAGCATTAAATGAAGAGTTCCTAGAGCTGAGTAAGTGTGTTTCAGCTGCTGGTGGGGGAACAAGGCTTTTACTGTTTCACCGGGTAAAATCAAAACGCTGATAAATAATTTAGGGAGCCCACTGGGGTGAAAAAAATCCACATGTGGATAATTTGAAGGGACTGCAAAGAAAATCTTGACTCCCAAACTTAGGGCAGTTAGAAAGTGTTTGCAAAGGACCTTGGCAGAACTTCTTAAGATATTCAAAATCAGCTACAGTAAAACACTTATTTTTTTAACATCTAGAGGGAAAATTTTTCTCAAGGGCTTTTTTTTGCCTCTTACCTCTATTATTCTCTTAAGAAAATTGTCTGCATCTCTTTGGTGAGGGCACTGCCTCTGCCTGTGCTGGGGTCATCGTCTCCTGGCTTGTCTTCCCTCTTGGAGCAGCCTCATGCTTGCTGATCCTTGACACCAAATCCCATAGAAACAATTAGGAGTATCTTCACTGGGCTTCCATTTAGAGTGAACTGTCTGTTTGCTTTTCCCAGTTAGTAGAAAGACTGACATTTTTCACCCAAGTTAATACGATCTTTTTCTGCTCTTTGATTGGAAGATATTTTTAAAATAGAAAAATGATATATGTAAAATAGTGAATAAAAAATAGTACAGTTGTGGTATTGATTCACAGAAAATGCTGTTTATACAATAATTTCAGAACTGAAAACATTTTCACAAATACTAGATGATCATCTGAACGCTTGCAAGAAATGAACGCTGTGACTCTATGAATAAGCGTAAGGTTGATCTGTTCATTTAGGAAAAAAATTAATCTGTTTTCCATTGTTCCTCAATTCCCAGAAAAGAAACAACAAAATACTATCAACAGATGCTGACAATTGTGCTTTAGGCTTAGTTGGATTCCTCTGAAGAAGGAATATGTAACCACCATCTTTAACGGCATGAAGGTAAGTCTGTGAAGTCTAGAAAATGGATGTGAAATTTACAGTTATAATTTTATTATATATGACGGTGTAAATGCAGTCCATAAGAAACAGTTTAACTGCTTTATGTAACTAGTAGCCTGCCTTCTGACTAGAGAGACGTGTCTCTACTCAGAATATATTTGCAAAGAGCAGGTAGAAAGAGTTTCATTAGCTTTTATTTACTGAAAATTTTGTGCAAGGACAATAAAACAGCAGGAAGACAAGAAAGAAAAAGGACGACACCCAGAGCCCAGTTCTTTAGTGGCATAATCCCATCTTGGTGGGATCCACGATGGCCTTCCCGTCACCAGCTCTTGGCTGCTTATTCCTGGTCATGAAATTGCTCTGTGCACTGATTCAGGGAATGAACTAATCTGTTAAAAAAATAATCACTGTTTCGTCTTCATTCATATCACTGCTCCCTTTACTGAGTCACCATTGTGGATGGTGAATGTGAATGTGAAATTACAAATAGGTGATGCTGGAAGGGGCACAGGCTGTAATTATGGCAGCTCCAACTTGGACCGTCTTAAGCTGTGGTAGGGCTGCATCTGCAGAAACACTGACAGCTTGACCTTGAGAAAGTACCTGTGAAAGACCTCTAGGGAAAGGTACTAGCAAAATGAGGCTTGGAGATATAAGCAAAAAATTACTGCCTGTTGTCTCTTACAATATTTGGGGAAATTGGACCTCATACCTTTGTTATAAATAGGTGGGATGATACCAAAAGTAGCTACTGCTATCATCAATTTATTCCCTGTTGGGCAAACTTTCTATGTCCCTGAACCATGTCGATAAATTATCTAGCGCTTACAATTGTGCTGAGTGTTCTAGATATATGGAAAAAAAACAATCCAAAACCAACTCCTGCTCCCGTTCTTCAAAGCAAGCTCCCAAAGAGCTTACAATGTCATCTTCCAGAGGCCCATGTTGTAGCCCTATGCCTCACTGACATTAGTGGGCCAATAACAAATCCCATCCTACTTACTAAGCCATTCTTCTGACCACGTGTTAGTGTTTAACTCTTGTGGTGCCTGAAGCCTGTGGGAAGCTGGTGGAACTATTCACCTGATTGAAGTAAATGTCTAAGTCTTTGTTCACATCAGTCTAGCACATTCAGCCTGCCTTGCATGAAAGCTGACAGTCATCTATATACACAAAGAATCAAGCACTCTCACATCTGTACTGTTTGATCCAGGCTTCTCTCCACCTCATTTCAATGGGATTTGGAGAAAACTCCAAGTACAGTTTAGTCTGAGAATATGAGAAAGGGTTGGACTGGTGGAACCATGCTCTGCCCTCCCTGAGACAGAAACAGCCACAGCCACCAAAAAACCCGAAGATCACGGGAATCCTTTATCCTCCCCCTGCCAGGTTGAAGATAATAGCTTAAAAGAGGGGAGTGAATGGAGGCAAGTCCATGCTCTGCAGGTGAACCCCCTTGTCCACCCTGTCTTTCAGAGTGCCTTTATACAAGAGGTATGAGTCTCTGGATGTGGAAGGCTAGTCAGTGGATGATGTGGATGACAGTCCATCTTCACCAGAGGTGCTGCCAAGGACAGAAAGGCCTACCTCCCATATCGCAACCGCTTCCACGAGGAAGAAAAGATGGGTTATAGTTGTTGGCAACTCCCTTCTGAGGGGAACAGAGGGTCCAAAATGCTGGACAGACCGTCTTCTTAGGGAAGCCTGCTGCCTCCCTGGAGCCTGGGTTAAGGACATCACTCAGAAACTTCCTAGCCTGGTATGGCCCTCAGACTATTGCCCATTACTGCTTTTCCATGTGGGTGGTGATGAATCACAGAATCACAGAATGGTTTGGGTTAGAAGGGACCTTAAAGCTCATCTAGTTCCAATCCCACTGCCATAGGGGGATGAAGCCACAACGCATAGTCCAAGGGCAATCAAAAGAGAATTCAGGGCCTTGGAACAGCCACTAAGGGAGTCTGGAGCACAAGTTATTTTTTCCTCTCTCTTTCCAGTTGTGGGCAGAAACATAGGAAGAAACATATGGGATCAGTCTATTAATGTGTGGATCCGTGGCTGGTGCCATTGGCACAATTTCAGATTTTTTTGATAATGGGATGGCCTACACAGCACCAGGCTTGCTGGTGTCAGACGGGATTCACCTTTCTGAAAGGGGGAAGAGCGTCTTTGCTCACAAGCTAGCAGGGCTCATTGACAGAGCTTTAAACTAGGCTTGAAGGGGAAGGGGGAAAATATCAGTCTCACCTGTAACAAGCTGTGGGACGACACACCAAGTTTAGAGGGATGAGGTGGTAGCGAAGGCCTGCAACCTGTTGCTCTGACATGTGCTGGCTACACTGCAGCACACTTGAAGTCTTATTGAGATGAACCAGGGACTCCTGAGATAATAGGACCCAAGAGGGAAACACCAGTGAAATACCTGAAAGGAATTAAGGGGTGTTCCTCTGAAAAGGTGACATGGCCGAAAGCCCAGATGAAGTTCCTCTACACCAATGCATGCAGAATGAGCAAAACCAGGAGGAGCTGGAAGCCACCATGNGTGAAATTACAAATAGGTGATGCTGGAAGGGGCACAGGCTGTAATTATGGCAGCTCCAACTTGGACCGTCTTAAGCTGTGGTAGGGCTGCATCTGCAGAAACACTGACAGCTTGACCTTGAGAAAGTACCTGTGAAAGACCTCTAGGGAAAGGTACTAGCAAAATGAGGCTTGGAGATATAAGCAAAAAATTACTGCCTGTTGTCTCTTACAATATTTGGGGAAATTGGACCTCATACCTTTGTTATAAATAGGTGGGATGATACCAAAAGTAGCTACTGCTATCATCAATTTATTCCCTGTTGGGCAAACTTTCTATGTCCCTGAACCATGTCGATAAATTATCTAGCGCTTACAATTGTGCTGAGTGTTCTAGATATATGGAAAAAAAACAATCCAAAACCAACTCCTGCTCCCGTTCTTCAAAGCAAGCTCCCAAAGAGCTTACAATGTCATCTTCCAGAGGCCCATGTTGTAGCCCTATGCCTCACTGACATTAGTGGGCCAATAACAAATCCCATCCTACTTACTAAGCCATTCTTCTGACCACGTGTTAGTGTTTAACTCTTGTGGTGCCTGAAGCCTGTGGGAAGCTGGTGGAACTATTCACCTGATTGAAGTAAATGTCTAAGTCTTTGTTCACATCAGTCTAGCACATTCAGCCTGCCTTGCATGAAAGCTGACAGTCATCTATATACACAAAGAATCAAGCACTCTCACATCTGTACTGTTTGATCCAGGCTTCTCTCCACCTCATTTCAATGGGATTTGGAGAAAACTCCAAGTACAGTTTAGTCTGAGAATATGAGAAAGGGTTGGACTGGTGGAACCATGCTCTGCCCTCCCTGAGACAGAAACAGCCACAGCCACCAAAAAACCCGAAGATCACGGGAATCCTTTATCCTCCCCCTGCCAGGTTGAAGATAATAGCTTAAAAGAGGGGAGTGAATGGAGGCAAGTCCATGCTCTGCAGGTGAACCCCCTTGTCCACCCTGTCTTTCAGAGTGCCTTTATACAAGAGGTATGAGTCTCTGGATGTGGAAGGCTAGTCAGTGGATGATGTGGATGACAGTCCATCTTCACCAGAGGTGCTGCCAAGGACAGAAAGGCCTACCTCCCATATCGCAACCGCTTCCACGAGGAAGAAAAGATGGGTTATAGTTGTTGGCAACTCCCTTCTGAGGGGAACAGAGGGTCCAAAATGCTGGACAGACCGTCTTCTTAGGGAAGCCTGCTGCCTCCCTGGAGCCTGGGTTAAGGACATCACTCAGAAACTTCCTAGCCTGGTATGGCCCTCAGACTATTGCCCATTACTGCTTTTCCATGTGGGTGGTGATGAATCACAGAATCACAGAATGGTTTGGGTTAGAAGGGACCTTAAAGCTCATCTAGTTCCAATCCCACTGCCATAGGGGGATGAAGCCACAACGCATAGTCCAAGGGCAATCAAAAGAGAATTCAGGGCCTTGGAACAGCCACTAAGGGAGTCTGGAGCACAAGTTATTTTTTCCTCTCTCTTTCCAGTTGTGGGCAGAAACATAGGAAGAAACATATGGGATCAGTCTATTAATGTGTGGATCCGTGGCTGGTGCCATTGGCACAATTTCAGATTTTTTTGATAATGGGATGGCCTACACAGCACCAGGCTTGCTGGTGTCAGACGGGATTCACCTTTCTGAAAGGGGGAAGAGCGTCTTTGCTCACAAGCTAGCAGGGCTCATTGACAGAGCTTTAAACTAGGCTTGAAGGGGAAGGGGGAAAATATCAGTCTCACCTGTAACAAGCTGTGGGACGACACACCAAGTTTAGAGGGATGAGGTGGTAGCGAAGGCCTGCAACCTGTTGCTCTGACATGTGCTGGCTACACTGCAGCACACTTGAAGTCTTATTGAGATGAACCAGGGACTCCTGAGATAATAGGACCCAAGAGGGAAACACCAGTGAAATACCTGAAAGGAATTAAGGGGTGTTCCTCTGAAAAGGTGACATGGCCGAAAGCCCAGATGAAGTTCCTCTACACCAATGCATGCAGAATGAGCAAAACCAGGAGGAGCTGGAAGCCACCATG
>VYZM01006664.1:15317-33850 GCA_013398915.1 Dromas ardeola
AAAAAAAAAAAAAAGACTGGAAAAAAAAAAAAAAAAAGACCTTTTCACCCAGACTTCCTTTATAGCAATAAGGCAACTCCGGGAGATCTGAACGAGCTCCTTGGAGATTACAGATACTGTAACTGGCTGCTCCTCACGCTTTATAACACCCAAAGGTGCAACTATCCATTAATCACAATCACATTTGTGCATTAAAATATAAAACTTAAATTACAGATTTTAAAAATATTACTAATAGACTTCCCTATCATAAAATGTTTTACATTTACAGTACTTGAACTATTTCAGTTCTGGGTTGATGAGGTTTAAGCAATTTACCACCGCGAGAGTTAGACTCTGGAGCTCACAAACAGCACAACCCAACCAGGGGCAGCAATAGTTGATAGTGTCATAGTGCAAATCAAAATAAGGAGTGCAGAACCGCACCAGCTGTTTACAGTTCTAAAATATAAATGAACCAGACAAGATCTTACATTGTACATGCAATAAATTATAGTAAGCGGTATGACAATGGGGCTGGGGCATCCTACAATGTTAGCTGGTGTACCAGAGTTGAAGCCTGTGAAAGATAGGACTCGGTAAACAAAACATTTCAAAGCTCTGTTGTCATAGCACTTGAACTATGCTTTCATGCTTTGTACTTCTGCTTCCCCGTCTCGCTGATCACACAGATATGCTGAAAGAAAACAAAATTCAAAGATCCTGTTAGAAAAGTAATGTAAGAGACCAGTGTTTTACATATGTATTCAATAATGCACTTCTCAAAAAAATCCAAGCATGCTATACGCGTTTCAGTACGGAAGAATCTTGTGATACCGTTTACGTGTTAACAACTTAAGCCATGTTTTTATCTAAAAGTCTCAACATTGCCTTCTTCCTCCTCCCTCTAATTATCCCACCCAGTGTCCAGTATAAAGTTGGCGAGACCCAGATGAAGAAAGTGACCCCCTCTTAACTTCCACGGTCTCTCTTCTCTTACTAACTAAACAAATGCATTGATTTGTTGTAGACATCTGGTGAGATAAGAAACTTCGTATTATTTTAAACTTGACAGGAGATGCGTAGCCTCCATGGTGCGTGTAGCCAAATAAATTTTAGTTTCCTAAGAGCTCCAAAACGCTGTCCTGCTGCTCTAGGGTTTGCTCTCCTCGTTGCATCACCAGTGGAACAGATTTGCACACGAGGCATGATTTAGAGAGGAGGGAGAGCAATGTGAGGAGACTTCCCTTCCTTCCTCCTCCCTGGTTTTAAATGGACAAAAACATACGAGAAAAATTACTTACGTTCAAATCTCTAAAGTATTCATTGTAATCTAGGGCGTATCCCACAACAAATTTGTCTGGCACTTCAAATCCGACAACTGAAAAAGACCATAAGTCACCAGCATGTTAGAAAAGAACTTCCTAGAGTTCATTAGACCTTTTTACAGAGGCAATCGGGAATTGTATAGCTATGTGTGCATCCTAACTCACTTTATTTCTTCTACTCAAGTACCCTCAGATTAGCATTCGAGCTATTTTAAAATTTTAACTTACTTCGTTGATTTATTTCATCAACTAAAGCAAAACTAAATGGATGTATTTATCGGTTCCCACGCAGCAGCGTGGTGCTAGCACGCAGTCTGCAGGAAATGAATGGAAGCACTTAGATCTACAGACACAGTAATATTATCAGAACGTAAAATTCCTCGAAAATTTCCTGCAACTTTGTAAATACATACAAAAAAGAGCACTCCCTAGATGCCTGACGTGCCAGCGCAACAGCAGTGGATGTGGGGAGCACAGGAGTCACCCTCCCAGTGTGTCACGCTCCCAGTATCACTGGAGAGGGAGCTGGGCCGGCGCCTGGGGCAGGGCTGCAGGAAGGGTACCCAGAGGCGTAACGAGTTGGCAGGTTCAGTCGTCAGCTCCTTCAAAACTGTGGGTGTGCAAGTCCCACAGGACTTTCCGTGAAGGGCCGGGAGAGCGAGCACAGAACAATGCGAGCATCAGAACCACAGTTCGTGCAGGGAAACCAATCCTTCGCCTTTGAGTAACTGCCTGCTGGACTCCATCCTTGCGACTTGCAGGCATTGACCCACTATGTAGGAATATACTATCACTGCTAAAGCACATCTTGGATACCGATTCCGTATATAGAGGATAGTGAAGCGCAAAGAGTTCTTTATGGAGTCACCTGCAGGTTTCAGAAACAGGTGGGGTTTTTTTTGTGTGTGTTCCCTTAGGAGGAAAGGCTGAGAGAGCTGGGACTCTTCAGCCTGGAGAAGAGAAGGCTGAGGGGAGACCTTATGAATGGTTACAAGTATCTCAAGGGTGGGTTTAAGAAGGATGGAGCCAGGCTCTTCTCAGTGGTTCCCAGTGACAGGACGAGGGGTAACAGGCACACGCTGGAACATAGGAAGTTCCGATCGAATCTGAGGAAAAACTTCTTTACGGTGAGGGTGACAGAGCACTGGGACAGGCTGCCCAGGGAGGGTGTGGAGTCCCCTTCTCTGGAGACTTTCAAGCCCCATCTGGATGCAGTCCTGAGTGGTGTGCTCTGGGCAATCCCGCTTTAGCAGGGGAGTTGGACTAGATGATCTCTAGAGGTCCCTTCCCACTCTGAAATTCTGTGATTCCGTGTTTGGTTGTGTTTTTTTCCTCCCAGAGAAGCTGCCTAGAAAGAGGACATCAGCTATTTCACAGATCGTCTAAGCAGCTCTACCAGGATGGTCTGTGGGTGGTCAGGCAGTATCAGTCCAACCTGTCCACACACACTATAAAATGACCAAAAATATTAAATTATATAAAATATAAAATTTCCAAATGGCTTTCTCCCCTTCATGCTAAAATGAAAGACTCCTGAGCACTGGAAAGCTGCGTGGTTTTTCTCTCCCTGGCTACAATGAGGGTCTGTAAGGAAAACAGGGAGAGAAATTGTACAATTCGAAGAAAAGGCTGTGTGCACTTTTGCAAAAATTAAGGTGAAGTTTAGCGTCTGCTTGGCCTCACAACAGAGGAATAAACCAGAGTCCCAGCCATTACTGCCTTGCTGTCTCTTCTTTCAGAGCTCATAAGTCCTGCTCCGAACAGGTTGTCTCTGTGGACAGATGGCAAAACAAGTCATCTGCTGCAAGATGCTCAAAAGACAGACCAGTCACCCAGCTAAGCCTATAATAAGATCTCAGGAATGAGGGGCATCCTTGACCGAGGGAAACACCTCAATTAAGCTTTAAGGCATTGAAAAATTTCAGTTGCAGAATATTGTACAAACTTGGAAAGAAGGAGGAAGAGGATTCTGCTGCTAAATTCACTCCACTTCCATAGTGAGAGCACATGGTCCAGCTAAACAGGAATTTGGCCTCTGGAACAGGGTTAAAACACACGGCTCTTCCCAAGGCAGGAGGAGCTGTCACTCTGGTGTCACTCTCTGCTGTGGATGCTGGTCATTTCTTTATGGTCTTGGGACAGAGAGGAGAAGACAAAAAGGGAGTAATTCAGATGCCTCGACATAACCGGGTTCGTGCCAATTTAGGCATCTTATTACTGTGAACTTTTATCAGACCTGCTACCCCAGGCGGTCCTCCTTCATTCCTGGGGACATCCAAATGGCGTGAGGTCGTTAGGTTTAGACACCCAAATCACTCCCCGGAGTGTCAAAGGGGAATCCAGCAGATTCTGCTGACAAAAACATCTGACGGCATGCAAGCTGGGAGAATTTGCACATGAAAAAGGTGTAAACCGGACCAAAATATCAAAGTTTGCTTTTCATATAGTACAATGTTACAAAAAGTCAAGAAAAAAAAAAGGATCAGACCAAATCCAGACTAACCCTGTCAAAATACATTCAAAATATTTAAATTCCCTAAGTAAGAGAAAAATCCATCAAGAATCGTTAGCGAAAACTTATTTGGAACATCCTTGGATGTTCCAAAAGGAACAAAGGGTACACAATACATTAACATACTTTTAAAAATGAATAATGGTTGTCAAAAGGTCACTTACAGTCTGGCCGATATCCCACACTTCGAGGAGTTCTTTTTACCAACAAACTGTCAAATAAAACCAATGTAAAATTGAAACATGGAAAAGCACCGTATACAAATACATGAGACTGTTTTGATGACGGACAAGCTGAATTTGGCCTCAATGTGCATAACTGAAAGCACATCTACACATATTTTAAACTATTATTTGCAGGTGCAGCTGATCATAATGACAATTATCAAAACTTCCTACAAACATGACTGGTTCAGAGCCTAAAGGATAACTGATAGGTCTGCAAGAAAGAGGCCAGGAGATACTGACCTGGATGGATTTCATCGTGAAAAGTGACTTAATGAGGTTTTATGTGTGTGAGGAACTGCAGGCGCAATTTAGCTTATAGGTAAAGAGGTGACAACTTGGGATCTGGCCAGACCAACTGTGCTCTTTTCAAAAGCATTAGTATTACGAAGCAAAAGTTCAGCTGGTTAAATGCAACCTCAATTGCACTTGCGCAACATGTCCTCAACTGTTCTTCACCGGCAGTACTAATGACCCCCATGAAGAAAATGTAATTGGTTCTGAAGACCAAGCGATACAAACCAGCTCCACTTTTCCAGAATTAATGGTCAGAGGTGTAAAAAGGATGGAGACACAGAGCTGGGGGTACTGTAGTAGAGAGAAATGCCTCGCTGGTTTGATTCACTCATTCTTCAGCTGAGCACTTCTACCTCTTAGAAGACAACCCCACAGGCCTGATATTTATCTGTCTGAGACACAGAGACTTGGGGAGGAAAAGAAAAGGTGGTCGATGGATGAATGTAAAGACAGAGGTCAGCATAACTCTACGCATGAAGCACAGAATTCCCTCCTGGATCCCCTCTGAAGGTGGGGCTTCATTCGTCAGTCACAGTTTCAATTTTAGACAGTTACTGAAACTTCTAGTTGGAAGACTAAATTTTTGAGAATTGGTGGAGGATTTGATCAAAGAAACCCCAGAATCATATTAGGACTAATTAACACCTCCCTGCTACAACTGCTTAATTGTCAGAGAGAAAGAAAATTTAAAAACAAAAAAAGAGAGTGAGAGAGAAGAAAGAGAAGAGAGGCAAGTGAAGTAACTACAAACATTATACTTAAGACTATGTAGAATGATCACGTGTACCTGCTCAGGTCTTTGGCAGACCCAAATTACTGCAACGGGTTTAAACAACAGGAAAATGGACTTTGCTCATACTATATTATATTCATGATGTACACTGCAGTGTTAGCGCACTATTCAGTGAGAAATACGTAAAATTTGGCACACTAAGTCAGGCCAGGGAGAAATCCTCAACAAGCTCACCTCCAGATTATCAGCAAGAAGAGCTATTCTCACGCGTCTAACAACTGCTTTGACATTGTTATGGCAACACAACTGATTAGATATTACACACAGCTCTGCTTTACCTTTAAGCCCCAGCAATCATTATCGTTTATTGTAAAATACACAACCACAGCACAGCAGCGCCAAAGATGCAATTCAAAAAGAAGTAGGAAGAATGTCAACATTGGTCAATAATATAATATTATCCTCAACGTTTCTTGTTAGCTGTAAGTTATCTCATTATAAAATGTTTTGAAACTAATTGGTTAAAGATGTAACTAAGTAGAAAAGCCTGGAAGAGCATATGGCTGGGTGACTCTCACAGAATGACCTCTAGAGCTCAGCTGCACCATGCGCACTATACAAACAATAATGTTAGTGTGCAAACTAATTTAATTCTGCAATTAAAGAAGGCAAACTAAAAAGCGGTCTCCATTGCGCAGGCACACCACTGCAGCATACTGTAATCGCAGACAGCGCAAGCAGAAACAAACACGTGGATAGATGCTACATCTAAGTAAGTGACAACCACTAATTTTTTTTATCCCCTTCTCTAGTAAAAGTCTACATTTATGAACTAAATTTGTGCTGCAAATACCTCTACCAACTTGAAAGGATATTTTTATTAAGTCCAAAAGGTTGAAATTCTTCCATATACTTCTAAACCTAACTCAGACACAAATCTTACCGTAATATGATGAGGCAAGACACGTACCAGGCACGCACAAGCTATCCTGCCACAAAGCACTGAAATTCTTCCAGCAGTAAGACTGGAAAGAGCAGTGTTTCCACCAGCCTTAACGAACGTAGGTTCTCGTAACAAGCAAAAGTGCTTTTGGAGTTTAAACAAATAGTAAACTCCAACAGATCACATCATATATGACTCCTGCAGAAATGTTCCCTCCCGTTTCTCTTCCATGGAAATGTATTCTACGCTTTTTTTTTTTTCTTTAAACACTGTTTGTCATTCTTAAGGTGAAATACAGCACAAACAATCATTAAAAATTTACCTGGCTACTTTCACCATCTTTGGATTGTATTGCTTAAGTAGAGACAGCAACGTTTTCATTGTTTTACCAGTATCAATTATATCCTGAAAATAAAAAAACACTCACGTAAGAAAGAATATTAAAGAAGTCAGAGTGGCATTTTGAAGTCTCTACCACAGAAACTGCTTATCTGCAATAGCATGAAAATATGCCAACATACTATTTGTAATCAAATATAGGTGACACGTAACACCATGTTGTGCTTACGCAACTATGCTCTGTAAAGTGATCACGCACATTAACAATAGTTCTCAATTGTTGTGGATAACTATGACTTTGAAAGCGGTTACTGAACTACGACCTTCTTGGCTCCTTTTGGAGATGTTATGGCTTGTGCTCCTTGCAGCTATTAGACAAACAATGTTTAATTTGACTACGATAAGAGTAACATTAGTCTCGCTGTTGAGCTCAGTTACAGAGACAGAAAGAAAAGTAAGAGGGGAAAATCGGCAGAACAATCCATTACTGCAATTAGAGAAAAAGGAGTGTAATTTACATTACAGATCCAAGAAACAGCTGAAGAAATCGCACTGGGAATATCTGGGTGCAGTTCTAAAGTCTATACTCAAACACACTAAAATTAATTTTGACACACCATTTTAATCCCATCCACTGCGCGTATAAGCGGAAAGAAAAAAAAATGTACAGCTTACAACTGAAGCATCAGTAACGAACTCCTCATTTGCACTGAAATAATCAGCCAATCTTTAGAGGGACAGTCCTTCCCTTGGCCTGAAATCAAGCCTATCTGCAGTGAAGGAGGTAGGTAACACAGAAGCAGCAATGTCCTGGTTTCAGCTTATTTTCCCATGACCCCCCAGTTAAAATAAAAATCAAACAAAAAACTCCACAGGGCACCTGTCAGCAATACCATCTTTCACACTTAATGCTTTTAATCATGGTTATACACTCAAGAAAAGTTAAAGGCATACAGATACATAGATAAAAACAAAAGTTGGTGAATAAACATAAGTAGCTACTTCCATACTCCAAAATAAAAATTGAACCTATTTTGTATTGTGTGATCATCCGTTGATTGGAGGTGAATCTCCATTTTCTTCAGACTTTTTTGCACATTAAAGGGATGCTGTATAGAAAAGCCTAATGATACTAAACCTACAACAAATGTTTATTTGGTTTTTGCTTTTATTGTTTGACAGTTTAAACAGTGATCGGTGAAAGGGTTCATATTTGATAGTGTGTAAGTCAAGTCACTGGATAGATGATTCACCAAACAAATGAGAAACTAACCTAGTTAGCTGTCCGGGACTTTACATACATTAACCTGAAATGGAGCAGATTCATCATTAAATGCATCTGCCTATCTGAAGCAAAATAGACCTCAAAGGACACCACTGGTCACACAAATACTGCTGTATATGGACTATTTTGGTAGGAGTTTTGGAACTGAATGTGCTTCCTGTGGAATAATATAACCTTCCCAAATTAAAAAAAAAACCCACCTACATAAAACCCCCCACATTTTATGAGAGGAAACATCCTTCCTTTGGCTGCTGAATCACTGAACCAGCTGCCACAGCTGTTTCTTTGGTTTCAAACACGGCAGTTCCATTATTTGGAGCCTTAAGACATGATCAGATTGCATGTCCCTTCTTCCTGTCTGCTGCTGCTGCTTCCCTGTCCTGACGTTGGCAATCTTACTCAAGAACATCCTTTGCCAAACTTACTGAACGTAAGCGACACTGTCCATCAAGAAAGAGGTATGAAAGCAAGAATTAAACAACAGCACCTACCTGGAAATCAAACTGAGGTGTAGTGTGGCTGTTACCATCCAAAGAACCACAAGACAGAGGAATGGGAATTCAGCAATTGCAATATGCTAATTCTGAAGTAGCGCTCTCTATGTCATTATTCTCCAAATTATACACAGGTGCATTGGGCTTAGATCTGTTTTTCACATATTTTAGGATATTCCTATTTGGAACCTCTTTCTACTCCTGCAGTTTAATTTCCTTGTTGGCTGTTATAAACCCAGAACAACGATATGCTTAATAACACTTTGTTTAAGCTATTTTTTAACTAGAAAAAAAAAAAAAAAAAAAGGAGGATATTGTAGAATTGACAGAATCCCTGAAAACTGAAAGCAAATACAAACAATTTTACATGGATGTTTTCCTTGTTAAATTTGACAGTAGAATGCAATTTGAGAATTCAAAACACATATCATTTTAAATTCAGAGCCCACTTGCAAAATTCAGGCCCGGAAGCCTTGAAACCAGAAACGGTAGGTTTTCTGGCTTAAGAACAACTTTATTAGAACTCTTTTACCAGCCACACATTAGAACTTCAAAGTGAAACATAATACTTACTTCTACGATCAAAACATTCTGGTGGGAAGAAAAAGAAAAGAAAAAAAGAAAAATCCATTAACATCCAGAAAATATGCCATTTCTTATATATATTAATCTCTGTAATTTATTAATTTTCATTGCAATTAAATATTTGTACCACCATGTATTTATGTTTACACATGTAACAGCAAATTCTATGTAGGTAACATTTTTGATGCTCCAGTAACAATGACCTGGCGATGAGATTCTCCTCAACATCTCACGCCGAGTACAAAGTGGTCTTTAAATTATTTATACTTTCAGAATTCTAGATATATGCAAGAGATCAAAGCAGTCTACACAATTCGTATTCTTCCACAGCACAGTGTGTCATACTATCGACACACATACAATGCTGTCATACCTACGTCCTTTATAGCGAACTATTAAATTTATATTGACATACGTGCCTTAAAGATTACCTATGTGTAAGAAAGGGAAAGTCATGTGTCGTGACACAGCAGGAGGCACTGATGCTTTAACCCCAGACATCTGGCTCAGTGATCTCCACAGAGTCACTGGAGAAAAGCAGATTCCCAGTTCACATTCTTTCATTTCCTTCCCTCGTCGCTGCCTATAACGGGAACCTCCGTCCCTATCCGAGGCTGCATGTTACAGGTCTCGACAGTACGGATTCCCATCACTACTTCACTGAAACACCAATACAGCAAATAAATAATGCCGCTTCTTTCAAAGGTAGTTTGTAGTCAACAACCCACACAAGATGACTATTCTCAGGCGCTGCAGAAAAACAAATCTCCTAAAACTTTGCTGATACTGACGATGGTGAATAGGGTTTTTTTTTGTTAAGTTCAGACTAAACCAATGGCTTTTGTGGGGCTTATCCGCTCTCCTAGTATATAGCGGTGAATATTTAAATGAAACTCTTCTATTTGCATTTTTTTAAAACTATAATCTTTGAACACTAAAAGAGCGGCCTTAAAACCACATAGGTATGTGGGTTTTTCAGTGGTTTTGTTTGCTTGTTTTTAAATGTACAAAGGGCCATACCTTTCCAGTCAAGGTCGAGAGGTCATCCCCACCAATGACTTTTATATCTCCAGTTGACTGATCATTCTAAGAAAAAGGAAGGTGAACATTAGCACTACCAGAATTAAAATATTTTTTTTCTTCCAGTAAATATCAAGACTGCGAAGTACATAACCGCTGAATGTTAATGCTTTCAGAAACACGGCACCAACAGCACCTCTCTATTAACTAAGAAATTAGAAGGGATACAATTAGAAGATGCTACTTCAGATTAAAGGTTGTTTGACGAGAGATCTGCATAAACGCAGACACCGCTACATATGTGTATGTCACACATGTGACCATTATATATACATATGTACCTAAAATGATATGATTTGCTATGCGTTCCCTACAGATACAGAAATAAGACAAAAAGCACTTCAGTTTCCAAGCTGCATGCTGCTACGGAGCTGGTAATTTACATTTTAAACTTCAATGCTTTAGAAAGCCTTACGCTTTGAATAAGATTAAACAATCGTAACAGTAACAAGGCACAGATTAGTATTTAGAAATAGAAGCTACAAAAATAGTCAGAAAAGCTTCTGTTTGCCTAGTTTACAACAAATATTAGTAACAATCAAATTACTTCTTACAGTAATTGAACAGCAACATAGGTACACCATCACTACACAGCATTTTACTTCAGTAAAACTAAACTTTGATACAAATGTAAATGAAGTGTTCTATAAGAAAGTTAAAGACAGCTGCTAGGAGTGCCTTGCAGATCTTTGCAGTTTAGTTAAAGTCACTCAACCGACTTTAAACCTTGACGGGCTCTCACAGCTAGAGGTGATATGCTTGTTATTGTACTACTTACCGATGATGATACTATGCTACAATTTAATCATTTCAGTCAAAGGTTAATATCGCTTATCAAACTTTATTCTCATAACTCCTCACCACGTTATCTTCCTTTTAGAAAACTGATATGATTTTGCTGCTGCACCATGAAGCCCAAGCGTGCTGCACAACTACATAGACACGCAGCAAAACGGCAGTTCCTTCCCCAAACCCAGGAACGACAGAGGCAACAGAGAGGGGACCACAAGGGAACAGAGAGACAGCCACGTACAGCTTCCTGTTTTTACAGCCGCCCGAAGACGGATACTCCTGCTATATGGATTGTAGGCAAAAACTAAAAATGTTATCACAAAAAAGGGCAAGCAATTTAGAGAGTCACAGTATGCAGTGAGTAACACTCAGATACTAGTGAAGAGAAAATGTATTAGAATCCTTTTGATAGTGGTATCAACTTTCCAGCTTGACGCATGTGAAAGCAGATAAGCCTAACAGATGCTTGCCTTTTAAGATTCCTACGACACAACATAAAAAAATGCGAATAACTTATTAGAAAAAGTATCTTTTCAGTTTTTCCCCATGTGTTTTCAAGAAAACATTAGTTCGAGTTATACCGCTCTGAAATGACACCGAAGTGCCATGTTCCATTACTATAAGGAACATTCATTTTTGACAAATAGTCAACTGTATCAGTGCTTCCATAACAGTGCAAACAATAACTAAACCCAACAGCATCCATGTCACTGTGTTGAAAAAGTCCACGACCAAAGATGTCCAAAATGATTGCCACTTGAGCCGGCAGATATACACACTGCTACTGAATGCCTAGATCAACCACAAAAATGTGATTCAGTTAAGCACTGTATTCACAAAGCTAAAGGACATTTCCTGTGTTCCCACTATCTTAAAATTACCTTAAATGACAGCTTCTTTAAGCTTTTCCTCGTTTATGTTACAGGATTCGCTCTTATCTATTCCTACACTAATAGGGATTTCATCCTCCTTCCCCGGAAGGATGTAAAAAAAACATCATTCCTTACAAAACAACGATGGAGAAAGATCTTAACAGGAATTTGTTCCATTAAAATCATGTGCACAGACAGCAGACTGGTACTTGTCGGTATATGCATAAGATCAGATCCTTGATGATCTGTTTGGCTACAAAGCAACGCACCATACTCAAGACAACACCACCACAAAACTGTAGTAGGCTACTGTAAACCGTTGGATTATGCACATTAAAGTATGATGATCAGCAGAGAAAAAACAATCCATCCTACAGAAACTTTCCTTCTCCTTCCCACCAAACCCCATACAACTTGCTACGCTTTTTAGCGCAAAACAAATCTTTGCTGGCACATAAACCTGCATTCCTATGCAGGTACTGAGTTCCTGAGCACTTAAAGGATAAAAAACAGTTAAAGAATTTCTGTCACTGGTTGTAACCAGATTTCCATTGGAAAGAACTTTGTTTAATAATTAAGCAGTGTTTTAATTGTCTTCAGGAGCATTATTCCTGATTTCAGTACTGGTAAGACTTTAATGCTTTGTGGTTTAACACATAAGAGTTTTACTGTTTAGATCTGTTTTCACTGCCTCCCCGTTGTCACTGCTGGAAAACAATAATGCTTTACAAGATTGTAACTCCTGACCCAAGTGACTCCAAGATCACCTTTTAAAAAGGCATTTTAAGTTCCTTACAGTATTTGCTATAAGGCTTGGTTAACAGAGATCTTTCAGAATACTGCCGTGACCAGCTTAACCAGACTTTATCACGTACTCCACTGAAAACCCCTATTTTCCTGAGTGACGCTGCAACGCATTCATTGTCTTTTGGCTGCCCTTCATGACTACATACGCAACACTTGCTCATTTCCAAGTTTAAATGCAGGAGACTGGTGAAAAGCCATTCTTCTCGTAGCACAAACTAAACAAACTGTTTGTCAAGAATACTGAAATCTGGGTCTGTTCACAAACACTATCTTTCCCTTTCTTAACAGCTTGCCAGATCATTAAAATTCATCTGTAAGGACTCGAAAAGCTGGAGTTATGAGCAAAGTTTAATCACAGCTTGATCATGTCAGTATTCTTAGAGAATTATTTTTGGGTGCAGAACAGTATGAGCTTTGCACTGCGACACAAAAAAAACCCCATACGCTTGTAAATATTAAATGATCGGTTTGAAACAAGAATAGAACCTCAATTACATCAATTTCAGGACAATTACACAAGTTCAGCTGCTTTGTTTATGCGACCAGGGTATTTTTAACATCTTTTATCCAGTCTGTAAAGGCAGGCAGCATGATCTAGTAATCGCATCCAGAGGCAGCGACAAGAGAGCTAGCTCCACTTTCAACCGTCCATTACCGTTTGTGATGGTTTTCACATCACTAACAATACCAATCCCTCCATCCAGTAAAGCACAGATAAAAACTACAAAGCAGATTTAGCATTCTGACACTATTAACGATGGAAGACCTAGTCAATCTGTTACATACGTGTTCACGTTAGGACAATCTTATCCCGTCTAACAAGTTATGCAATCTAAAGGACATTAAGTCTGGATATTAGTAACCACCTAAGAGAATCCACAGAAATGAAATGCTCGTAAATACTGTAGTGGAGGCATCAAGTAACAGCAGCTCCTCACTCATCTAGAACAAGAAAACATTCTTTTATAGACTTGGCTGACAAAACCAAAAACCCTGAAGCCAACACCTCAAGGAAAACATTCTAGTTAGACAGTTTTCTGTCTAAATTTCTCCGCGTTTCTCTTCATCTACTTGTTTTTACTACAAAACCAGGCTTCTAATTTCTATAAAACTTATTTTGCTGCTCAGTCCCCTATGAATATCAAGGCACTGTAGTTCTGGGGAGTAAATGACAAAAGCAGCTGTAGTAAAGAAATGAACCAAGACATGCCTAACACACCAATATGAGCAAAGAAAACATGCGGATAGTAAGGCAGCCTTGCTTTTTAACAGAGGGATTTTTTTTCAGATGCTTCAAACCATTTCTCTGATAGTTTTTTCCAAATTAGTCAGAAAGTGGAGAGACTGAAAGGGTGTAGTCTTTCTATTGTTTTTTAAACAAACCAAGTTATTGGAAGTGTCCCTTGAAGAAAGCAGAAGATACCCAATTTCCTCACCAAAAAAAAGGTGGGAGTCGTCATTTCCTATTCTTTAACATATTATCCTGCAATAAAGGCATTCAGCTTTCTGTTGTGGCTTTTACAGGCAGAATATATGGGCATGTGGTGGCTTAGGGGTTACATGGACCAGCAGCAGGAGCCTGAATCTTTTTTTGGGGGGGAGCAGAAGGAAAGGGTGTCAAGCAGCTCTCGCCCACTGAGATTTAAATACAGTGCACAAGCACGGAGAGCGCCTTGTGAGATACCTTTCTGCCCAGCCTTGCCTTCTCGTTAAAGAGCACAGTTAAATTACTGCCTCACATTCAGCAAACGTGATTGTGGTTTCCAGGTAACCCCTGGAAGGCCAGCCATGTGTTTAATGCCTCGGGTAGCCAGGGCCGCTCGTCCTGCAGATGGACTTGACCAAAGCCCCACGCAGTTCTGGGCTTCGCCGTGAAACGTTAACAGATCGCTCAACAGAAATCATGAATCTATGAAGTTCTTCGACAGTCCAAACTAAGTCTGCAAATAACTCCATCTCTGGTTTCACAGTTTAATGAAACGAAGGATGAGGCTGAGCTTCCAATTTAGTAATTGCTATTTTTTTCTACTGGAATAGGCACTCATCTACAACTGCGACAAGTAGCTTATACTGCTGACTTGAATGCACAATCACTGTGTCAGAACTAACAGCATAACCTTACAAAACAATTTATTTAAACATCCTAAACTGAAATTAAAAAAATTAATTCTTTCCATGCTACAGATGGTCTTATGGAACAAATCATAAATACCATCCTGAAAACGCAAGACTAGGCTGTCAGTAAGTCAGGAAGCATAGAGCACTAACACACACCTGCTTCTTCCATTGACGTGCACAACATAACCTCGTGCTTCCTTCTAACCAACACCTTACCTCATGTTACAGAATGTTCAATTTCCCTATAAAGTTAAATCTTGGTGTTCAGAATGAAAAGAAATTATTTTCCAAAAATGTAAACCCAAGGCAACCTATGCCTAGTCTTGAAAAGGCAGCGCCATACTCAGTGGCCACTAATCATAAATCTAGGTGTAAGAATCTACTATTTCCTCAAGGCTCAATACAACTCATTTTGTTCATTGTTTGGTTGAGATGAGATAGGGAACTCGGGTATAACCACTTTAGCAGCTCGCAAGTCTTCCTGTCCAATGAATGATGTCTAAGCCACATAAAAATTCCTAGAATTAAATCCTCTGTAGAAGAATTGTCTGTATTATTCTAGAGCCACAGCTTTAGAGATGGGGTAGAGGGCAGAGAGGAAATTGTTTAACAAGTAAAGGACATGGAAAGGGTCTCTCTGCTTTGCATAAGGATTTTACTGAGCTGTGAAAATATCAAGGTCTAAAAGAAAACAGATGATATAATACGGTAGAGAAAGTGTAAATTAACTTGTGACTCTTAATTCCCTCAAATATTTGTTTAATATTAGCGCATTCTGGCAGTAACAATATTAAACCACCTCTGTTAATAATTTGAAGTCAAATTTATATAGTCAAGTTTATATAAAAATTGCACAGCATTGCAGAGATACTTACACAATAACTCTTCAACCTAATGAAGTCGACAGTCATAGGGATTGATTTGTCACTGTTCCTGTTCAGTGCTTTGATGTAGTCTAATAAATCAGCAAAAAATTTATAGCCACCCTTGAGCACACAGAGGGCTACAATGTGGTGTCCTCCCATGCCCTTCATAATTTCTCGTGCCAGTCTCTCCGTCCTATACAAAAATCAAGAGAGAGATAGCCGTCATAACACATTTCACATGTACTACAGCAGCAGCATTTTGTATCACTAACAACAGAAGCAAACGCACGCATCCAACCTGGAAATTACATTTTTCTCAGGAATATTTGCCTACCACTTCAGTCACTTTTACACGTTACTGGTCAAGGAAGTTTTGCTTTTCAAGGTTAATCTGACAGTAGCTCTGCCAAACGCCTTTGTTTTCATACGTCACACTCAGCCAAAGCAAACCTTAACACCCTGAAGCTGTTTTACTGCGAGATACACAACACGAAGGTATGTTTTCTCCTTCCAAAGACGGGTTCAGCTTCCACGCGAAGAGCAGCGTAAGCTAACACAACCAAAAAGGCAGTGGCCCTCACTAACTGAGCAGCAAGAAAATTCTCAAATTGTAAACTAAAGAGCTTATGTTTATTTGCCAAGCTAGAACGCCAGAAATTTGTCCTAACTGCAAAATACAATACCAACGAAGCAGACCAAGAGAACACTGCCCTGTTCTTCTGCAGTCATTGTTTCTAAATTTATCTCGTAATTTATTTTAGAAAGCATGGTATGTGTTTATTGTGTGTCAGCTGACAGCAGGTTCCTCAGAGAAAGCCTACCATTACAAACTTTACATCAATTACTTAATGACATGTACTTTGTCCAATTTTTTCCTCTATAGGGACTTGCAGTGCAAAGTTTTCACAATATTTTAAAAACATTTTATAGGAATGTTTATTGTATCTAATCAAACACCACCACGCAAAATCTAGATGCATTCCTATCCAGAAGATCTCCAGGAAGATCCACCCAGCACCACTCTTAAATGGCTGTGCGTCTCCAACAACCCCTTCACTGAATTTGTTCATTCTCTTAAAGGGGATTAGCAACTATCAAACACAAACTAAAGGAAAAACGCCTTGTAGGCTTATGCACCCATTTCTGATCACACAAGATAAAATTGCCACTGCACATCACAGATTTCAGCAACCACAGAAGTGATAGATTGATATTTCCAGAGGCTAATGTCTTTCCCAGAAGGTAGGAGAAAGCTGGGTATTACGTATCTACCATACGGACATGAGAAAGTCTAAGATGATGTGATTAATAATTTACTTTTATTAATATCCTAAGGAAATTCAAGAGACTATAATTATTTTCAGACTGAACTGGCACAACAAATGACATCTCTAATTAGGCTTTAAGAAGGTAAAAAAGAAACACTGGAAAGAAAGTCATAGATTGCTACATGCCACAATATTTGGCTTGAGAATTATGACAAATTTCCAAACAATAGCATAACAGCAAATGTACAAACTCCTAGATGCCAAACAAAAAAGAAAGAGTTAATTAGCACTTGTACTTCTTAGTCTCTAATTAAATGTAATCTATTTAGACAGTCACCAGGCAGCAAAACTATCACTGGAAGATTGTTTATTCCAGCGTCATGGAATCAGCTGGAGCAGTGTACTGTCTGAAGTCAAACAAACCTGTCCATGATGAGCCCATGAGGAATATAGACTTTTTCCAAATCATCTGCGTAATGTTTAGGTATGCAGAACAAGTCCAGGTCGTAACCTTGTTCATCGTCACCAATCTGAAAAGGAAATAAGGTGAGACTTCTACAAAGCCTTATAGAAAGTCTGTAGTGAGAAACTGCAAGTCCTTTGCTGTATTCAGTCAATTATTGAACCCATCACACTCATCGGGATCACCTTACTTTCCCGCGCTATAAAAACATTAGTCACACTGAATGCAGCGTGAAGTGCAATGTAACAGAACCTACAGTCCACAAGAGTTGCTTCAAATACCACGTGAGCTGTTGCGCAGTACAATGTGGGGAAGAAATTAAGTCCTAACAGCATTCTCCTACGTCAGAGAGCGCGAAAATGAAACTACTACACCTCAATTAATCTCTTTATTCCATTAAAAAAAAAAATAATCAAGGAGCTCTTTAACACCTTTGATTTTCCTAGTGTAATGCAAAACCTGCACCTGCAATTCAGCAAGCAGAGGTTTTGACATGGACACCTTCCAAATCACCACAACACCAAATAACAAGAAGACACACAAGGCAGTTTTCAGGACAAGGCAAGAGAGCCAGATGAGCATGACAAGTTACGGGGCTGCGAAGCAAGCCTTCTGCGGAGCGTGGGGGTTCCGGATCTTTCAGAATCTGAAAGGAAAGCCCTACTTCAGCAACCTGTTCCTCACAGGCAAACTCCCTGTATAAAACAGCCTGCGATATTAGCAAGTGTCTATTAATTAGGACAAGGGATTAGCATACGTATATAATGATCCCAAACACTGCTGAGGTTCAGGACATATCATCGCAACGGCATCAAGAATAGCCTCCCCGGAACCTTAACCCTGCTGCAACTTGAAAATGACAATATGCTTTTTAATTATTCACTCTTTTGGTTATGCAGCTGAACGTTACTATGTGTAAAATGAAGTTAAGAATTCCAGGGGGAAAACCAAGGCTTATTACTGACAGCTCACCAGGGCAGGCACTTTAAGTATCCATTTTGACTACCGCTGCCCTCGCAGGACACAATCTTATTTCAGAGCCCGAGGAAGCACTTACCTGGCCTGTGATCAGCCAACCGCTTACATGGTTTTTTGTTGTGTAACCCCCTAATGAGTATTTCACATGGGGAATTTCATGAGTATTTCATCCTCCCGTTCAAAAAAGAAAACCTTTATGAGCCACCCACGCACCCGGCTCAGGCATCGAGTCCCTGACCCAGGTCCCTGTGAGCCAGAGCAGGCTGTTATTTTAAGTACTAAGACATGTCCCTCCCGAAACACATGGTATTTTCCTGTGGTTCAGCCCCACCGTTACATGCAGCGTGCCGACTAAACCTTCCCTTCTTCCTTCGGCAGGGAACGGGCCCTTCCTAGAGATTTTATCAGGGTTTTTTATTGACCGCAGGGATTTACGGTCGCGACTCTGCGGCCGCCACGGCTCTCGGGGATGTATCTCATGAGCACCCGGCACTGGCTTTAAAAAATAATAAACATTAGTATGCAAGAGCCTCAACAGATACAGCGAAGATGCAAAAAAAAAAAAAAACC
>VYZM01006664.1:34655-47869 GCA_013398915.1 Dromas ardeola
GGAGGCCTGCAGCGGGCCGGGCGCGGAGCTGGGGATGGGGACGGGGCGGCCCCGCCGGCAGCCGCCTCCCCGGAGGCTCGGAGAGCCGCCCTCAGCCCCGGCGGCAGCGCTGCCCCGCAGGTAGGGGTCCTCTCTCCTGGCCGGGGTCGTCCCCGTGCCCTTCCCTCGCTTAGGGCTGTCCCCATCCCAGCAGGGGTGCGGGTGTCCCCCCCCCATCCCCTGGGTCTTCAGAGTCGATGTCCCCTGTCCCCTCACAGACCCCTCTCCCATCCCCAGGGGGGGACAAGGTGTGTAATGGCTGTCACCCTAAAAGCCAGGATGGGGATGCTCTTCCCACGGGTGTCCTTGGAGGGGCTCCATGGATGGAGAACACCCCTCTCCTGCCAGGTGTTGCCCAGGCTCCTCTCCTCCACCATCGAGACACCACCACCACTTCTCCACCACAGCTTCGTGCACCTTGAAGGAGGAAAGAAAAGGGACTGCCTGCATCACTTTGGGGCTTCCTGTGAATCACAGGATTTGGTGGAGCCTCTTTTCTCCCCAGCTGTAGGAAATCCAGCCCCCCGGCACGGGCAGCTGAGGGAAAATACACCTAAATTCCCATCCCACCTGGCACGCGCGGGTACTGGGGTGTTGGGGCACCGCCAGCCCTCGGGGTCCGGGCAGGGCAGGGTCGCCCACCTTGACCTTGGCACGCTAACGACGCTGGCAGCTTCGTGTCAGGGCCATCGCGATAACCACACCTCATGCTTCAGGGCTCCAAGTTGATCACTTGCAGGGGATGGGTCCCTGCATGACCGACTGCCTGAATACAACGTGGGATTTTTCTTCTCCGGTTTCCTTTGCAGCCTTAGTGTGGTCACAGCTATCAACCAGCCATGGCTCTGGCGTGGTACGTGGAACGCTGCGCAGATGCTGCTCCGGAGCCCCCAACATGAGAAGGACATGGACCTGTTGGAGCGGGGCCAGAGGAGGCCACGAAGATGCTCCGAGGGCTGGAGCCCCTCTGCTGTGAGGACAGGCTGAGAGAGCTGGGGGGGGTCAGCCTGGAGAAGAGAAGGCTCCGGGGAGACCTTCCAGCCCCTTCCAGTCCCTCAAGGGGCTCCAGGCAAGCTGGGGAGGGACTCTGGATCAGGGAGGGGAGCCATGGGATGAGGGGGAACGGTTGCAAACGGGAAGAGGGGAGATGGAGAGGAGAAGTTTTTCATTCTGAAGGTGGTGAGCCCCTGGCCCAGGTTGCCTAGAGAAGCTGTGGCTGCCCCATCCCTGGAGGGGTTCAAGGCCAGGCTGGACGGGGCTTGGAGCAACCTGGGCTGGTGGGAGGTGTCCCTGCCCAGGGCCGGGGGTGGCACTGGGTGGGCTTTAAGGTCCCTTCCAGCTCTAACCATTCTGTGATTCTATGATCTGGCAGAGCAGGGAACTGATTTAAAAGTAGGCCGTAGTTGGTAACAACTGTGCCTTTTCCCTAGGCAAAGATAGTGACAGGTGCTACTTTCCCAGGCACAAATGAAGAAGGATCCCCTGCACCCCCGTCACCTCCCTGCATGGGGTGGACAGAAGATGCACTTTCCATTTGGTGTAAGATAAGGCTGAACTGTGCCTCCAGAAGCTATCCATATCTTTAATTGTCTGATAACTGTCTGTGTCAAAAATCTTTGATAAATGTTGGTATTCACTGGTATTCGATAAATCTTGGTATTAAATATTGGTAAAATAATAAGAAAGCATGTAAATGGCTGGATAGCTCCAGTGGTGTCAAATGGGAAGAACCCCCCCAGTGTCAACTTTTCCTGTAAGTCTGGAGTTAAGGAAAATACACCAGTACAAATGGAAATTCATGGTTTCTTATATTCAACAATTATCTATCAGCTGAAGACTTTCCCCTTCTTTCTCTAAGAGGTGGAGACCAAGTTTTATTTTATGCTGCATAAATACTTGGCGTGGAGAAAAGGATAATGATTCTTAAAAATAACTTTAGTCATAAAGAGCTGGAGCAATCAACTCCTGACATACTTTTAGCATTATTACTGTCGGCTCAGAAAACACGATAAAAACCAATTTAAGTGTTGCTTTGTATGAAACAACCAATTTAAGCAAATTTTAACTAAGCAAACAGGGACGATCCCTAGTGAACGCGGTATTGTTGCAGCTAGGTGTTGGGCTACGGTTTGGGCGGGTTAACTCTGGAGTGGGAGGAAAGAGCCTTTATCAAATTGCCTGGAGCGGCAGAATGAAATACACCCTGCAGCTAGCTAATATCAGGGACGTGTCATAGCTGGCCTATTTCCAGCAGGCTGGGGAAAACAGCAGCTGCCCTGTCAAGTTCAGGGAGAGCCTGATGTTACGGGGCAGCGGGCAGTATTTGTCGAGAGACCGTTCAACCACAGAAGCCTTTCAGGATCTGCTTTTATTTTAAGTTACTGAAGACATTTCTTATTCATGACCGATATCAATGTCTGCCATTAAAAGCAGCATCCATCAGCGCCTTTCTGATTGCATGCAAAAGCTGTTGGCATGACTTTGTGCGGTTTCTCCCGAGTGGACAAAAGCATTAGTCCTGTTTTGCCCTTCTGGGTGAGCAATTTCTTTGTTCCTCCTGCCAACCAGCACATTTCCAGATGCAAAGCATTCCTGGTCCCGCTGGCACCCCGTTACGGAGGGAAGAACAGATTTACAACAGCCGAAATATTTGCTGATATTACAGGAAGTTGGTTAGCTGAGATCAGCAACAGATTTAGTAGATGACCAGTTTTGTTCTTGCTGGTACGGGAGCCACTGGGGTTTGCGGGGCAGGGTGAAGGGCGGGGGTACCTGGGAGCTGCACATTTTCTGGCTAGATGATGCAGCAGGTGGGAGAGCCAATGTTCTGATTTCTCTGGTATGCACGGCTTTTTAGAAGGCAAACTAATTTAATAAATATGGTTTGTCTCTGCGTAGATTCCTGATTTCGTAATTATTTTATCCTCTGTTGCCAGTCAGGTGTATCTCAGTGCTCAGGCCCAGTGAACCATGGCCCCTGTGAGCACCAGTTGTATGTAACTTTATTAACAGACTTTTAAAACCTTGCTTGGTAACCACGTGCCCCCAGTGGTGGGATATCTGGAGATAATAATTAAGTATTCATCATTTGGAAACACTTGAAATAGTGTGCTCTGAGGCAAAGCTTCAGGTCACCGCCCACTCACCAATTCCCCTCTTTCCCCCCTATTTCTTCCTCCCAGCTTTGCCATTGCTGCTGGCTGACTCACAGGGAATAAGCAAAATCTGCCGGGTTGTTGTTTTTTTTTTTCTTTTTTCATAAGACAAGCCTCCTAAAAAAACCAAGAGCACAATGATTTTTCAGCAGATTATCAACTGAGACCAGCAAGCCTCACTTGTGGCCAGAAATTAGTCTCTGCAGACAGAATGGGAAAAAATGGAGAATTCAAGGCATATTAAACCGGTCCTGATGTGAGCACCAACAGTTTTAATCAAGAGCAAAATCAAAAAGGAATATCTCATTAGATGCTGTATAGAGCATTCATCAAAATATGAATTTAGCATGCGAGCATCCCATCTTCATCATGACTACAGAGAAATCTCTCCACTCTGACTAGTAATTTAAATAGCGCAAAATTCTTTTTCTAGCCTACTGTTTCAAATGGGAGAGGAAGCCAGATGGACCAAAACAACGTTTAAAGAGAGACACAACCCTCCTAAGAAACAGGGAATAGATGTTGTTTGTTGCAAAATACCTTTTAAAATAATGTTATTCCTGTTCTCCGTCTTGTTGACTTTTGCAGAAATTAGTCATCAAAGCGATTCTCGGTGGTGACAGTCCCACGGATTTTGGAACGTGGTGTCTATCTCCCTACTTGTTTTAAGACCAGGACTTCCCGGATGATGAGAGTTTACCAAGAGTTCTCTCTCTGCTCAGCTACTAAATGAAGATTTACTTATCAAAATGAAAATAAGCAAAACCTCTGGCCCGGTGCACTCCTCCGGAGCTGTAGGTAACTTCCCTTTCCACGTACATCTTTGACCCTGCCAACCTTTTTAGGAAAAAGGTTTTCACACTAGGCAGGGGGGTTGGAGGAATTACAGACTTTTTGCTCTATTCAGTAGCGCAAGGAATGGTCACTGACACAAAAATTACACAGTTACTACAAAACACTCAGTGTTGGCTTATGACAAAATGTCAACCATCCTCGGAGACGCTAACCTGGATTGCTGCGGACAACGCCGGGCTTTGGGCTGGTATTTATGGCATTTTTTGCCTTTTGTTTGCAAACGCCCATTAAAAATTATCCCAGTGATCCCAGTTCAACAGGACCAGACAGGCGATGGTGTCCGTCACAACACAGCGGAGAGGCTGACGCTTGGCACCGCGCATCCCTAAAGGCGCACCCAAGTCCTGCCCAACAGGATTTACGGAGTGCCAGCGTGCTGCCAAGGTCCGCCTAGCCTAAGGGCCTGCAGAAATTTAAACAGGGATTATCTTAAAATGGCAGAAAACAAGCAAAGGCAGGTCCTGTCACTGAAGCAAAGCAGCTGGCGTGGGCTCGGTGCTGCCAGACCTGAAGCACAACCCCGTGCCGTGGGGCCCGACACTCTTGGAGACACCCAAGGCTTTGGGTAGCCCAAGCCTTTGAGTAACCCAAGCTCCGCTGCCGTGACCCAGGACATGTCCCACCTTCCGCCCCAGCTCGGAGCCCTGGGCTAGCTCCTCTTCCCGCTCTCCAGGGAACTCGTTCCCTGGGCACAGGAGAGCTGTGGGAAGCAGCTGGGATGGGGAGGATGACACACCTGAAATCCAGAGACCCGCCCAAAGGACACTGGTTTTGTTTGAACCTGTCCTGACACAAAGGTTGATGCCTGAGCAATGTAACCATCAGAAGTTATTTTTCTTATTTTTTTAGTTTGAAACAGCAGTTTTTCAAGATCAACTTGAACAACGCGGCCTGACGGAGTTGCTGACTTTTCACACAGCAAAAAGTAAAAACCCAGGAATTTGTTTTAAGATGACAATAGCCCTGTGCTTGCTGCAGAGCCGCCCTCAGAGCTGCTACACCACCCACCCCTGCCGCCGCACGAGGGGAACCACCAGCATTTATCAGAGACGTGGTCACGTGGCAGTGAATACCCCGTGCCGAGGACACGGTAAAGCCCGGGCTGACCTCCTCTCACTCCTCCCACCCATCTCCTTTGGCTGCACGCATTGCTTCTCTCATGCTGGAGCCGTCATCCAAGGTCCCCTGCAACCCCAAAGCAGAATGAAGAGCAGGGCCAAGGCCAGTTGGGAAGACCAGATCCCTTCCTTCACTGGGCAGCAAGCATCAGGGAGCGGCATGTTTTCCCCATGCCAGTAACAAGGAAAACTTCTGCTCCCCTCATTCAGCAGTACTTGCATCAACAAGATACCTGGGTGACCCAGAAGCTTCTGCGTGACACATTTCAGTGCAAATCCCACCAAAATTAACGTGACTGATGGCAGTGACCTTACTGTCTTACTGGAAATTAAGTGGTCTCCGGGAGCAGAGGAGTGGACAGATGTCCACACTGCGACATGCATGTGCAGCAAACTCCTAGGACTACACAGACGTAAAAGGACGCCCGGGAGATGGCATGGGAAGTGCTCTCGCTAAAGTTGAGCGGCTTATTTTAGCCAGAAATTTAGTTAACACAGCCTCTATTTTTTTCAGGCACCATTTAGATGAAAGCACGCTAGCAAGAAACCACAGGCACCCTGCAGCAGGGCTTCAGCCCAGGGTATCTGCGCTGGATGCCCGTTCGTAGCGTACCTTCAGCTGCAGCCTGAGGGAAGGCTGGAGGACTCCAAACGCAGGCGGCTGGTGCTGGCAGGTCTTCCCTCCACGGAAGGGGGAGTGAGGACAGACGTGGGGCTTCCCCCATTGCTTAGTTGCTTTCTGAGGAATGACCAGGTTCATCTGCTTCCAGCAGGCACCTGAGCGCAGGACCTGTTTGTGAACCCCAGGAAGCATTTCTGAAGAGCTGTAGAAGACTAGCTGTGTTGCATGTCTCAGAAGAGCTGTCTGTACAGCTACACGCAGGTGAGCCAGACGCAAGGATTGTTTAAAGAAATAAAAAAAAATCTAGTAGCTGTCGATAGCAGCATGGACAAACGCGGCCAACAGGCTGCCGCGTGAGGACAGAAACTGGAGAGGAGGCAAGAGGAGGTGGTTTCAGCAACAGGGGAGAAGAATGAGGAAGACCAGCAAGAGACCACAAGGCAGCAACCTGATCAGATAACTCCTTGATTGAGGCTGTATTTGCCGAACTGATCCAGCTGGCACCATCTCAAGGCAGCCTAGGTTGAGGTGGCAGCGCTCACACCCCACAGCCCCTGCCTCCCATCCAGACCCTGGCAGCCATTCAAGTATCTCAGAAATCTTCCCTGGGCAGATTGCAAGGGAAGCAGAGACAAAGCACGCGCCGGGCCAGGAGGGAACTGTGCTTCAGGACTCCCTTTCCCTTTGCAAGACCTTTTGCGTTGTATGGTACGAGCTGGCAAAATCACCATTCGCATCCTCAAATATTGTTCTAGGAGTAACAGCAGACCCTGCCTTTGGATTTGGGTTAAGGGGGCAGGACTGGATGAGGTGCCTGGTGAGGACAGAGGCAGGTAGTTCAGTGGAAGAGTGCTTTTAGAGTTCAGTTTATATTTAAAAGGGGAAATAAGTGAATATAAAGGGTCTGAAGATAAACAACCAGGCAGCAGGGAGCTAGGATTCCTGCGTACCATCTGTCGCCCACCCAGAATCCTGCACGACCCAGTGGAAAGCCCCCTCAGAGATCTGTCCTCAAAAACCCCACAGGGACGGGAAGGGGGAGAACTGTTCTCAAAAAGACTGCCAGGCCCCACGGCAAGGGAGAAGACAGGACCTCATCTGAACCCTCTCTCCAGACAGCTAGAAAGCTGAAGGTCCCGGAAGAAGAAATAAGCTTGATGCTTTTTGAATCTCTCTGGCTCCAGACACTAACCCTATTTAGCAAATCATATGTTCAGTTAATTGCAGAACAGAGCACCTGTACCTGCAATTGCAGAAATGTAAGATACCATAAAGTGCTCAACGGAGATGACAATAGGAGAATTTCGCTTCAAATAACATTATTTTTGCCAAACCTCTGCTCTTATCTATTAACTGAAATCCACTCCTAAAATTGTAAATCTGTGATATCTGATGGGCTAATCCAAGTTTTACACAGTGATAGCATCAAGAGTTTTTAAATTCACCAAGGCTTATCTAAGTCTCAGGTTGCTTGGTTTCCCCCGAGTCTGGAAAAGTTTTCCAAAACTCCGTTCCCTTCTGGTGTAAATATTGTCCGGCAGCACCAGCAAGGCTTTCCAAGGGGAAGTGGGACAGACTAGAGCTCCTGTCCCTTTGAACCCCCGCCAAGCATCTTAAATTACAAACTTCGAGACTAGTGTGGCCCTGCTATTGATGAGAGTTTAAAAAGAAGGCAAAGTACAGTGACACCGATCTTCTGTTTAATTGCCGCACAAATCAGATAATTGGATACAGAGGATTCAAATAAAAGCTGGGTATTTGACAATAAAAAAATCGGGAGGGAAAAAACAGCTATGCAAAATTACTGCATTTTCAGTGATTCCTGTGAAATAGCTGAAAATGATCCAGAGACTTCATTAGTGTCTTGGAAAATATTCTTGCTACAAATGAGAAATCATGATAAAGGAGAATGTGAATCTTCTTATGTCTAAACAATGAACAAACATTGAAACAAAGAACAAGGAAGCTCGATACTTCAATTGCCACATCAGTCTTCATAGTCAAAACGTACGGAAGAACGTGACGTGATTTACTTTAGAACAAAATGTTGGCACTAACAAGTAGGTAAAAATCACTGGAAAATGTGGCAAAACCAAGTAACTCCTAGGCTTCAAGGCCTGAATGAATCACTTCTGTCATTCAGTCCAACTGCCCGGAGAGACTTGTGTTTATTCTTTTTATACTGGTTTCATTTAAGGAACTGACTTTCCAATTTCGTACCATCACATCAGGATTTAAGGATGTTTAGTTAACAGCAATTTAGAGAGTTTAAAAACCTTTTGCAGCCCAGCTACTGCCGTTCTTACTCTGCAGGAGAGCACTTTTTGGATGCGTCACCTGAGTATTTCAGTTTTAGATTAAAGGCCTCCTCCCTCCTTTGAACTTTGCAGACTCCAGGGATCGCCAGCGCCAGTCTTAACCATGCTTTAAGTAAAAAAAAAAAAATAAAATTGAACTTAAGAGCCGAGTAAGCTACCTGCACTCTGGAAGAAGCTAAAATTGATACAACACGGCAGGGAGTAATAAGATTAAAAGCGTTGCTGACTGCGTTTAACTTCAGTGACTTCTTGTTTTGGAGAGGTATCTAGGCTTAAAATGCTAAGGCAGCTGCATGGCTGCCTGCCAGAAGGAAGTTCACAGCAAAGCTGTTTGCACAGCATCAGCCTATTTTTAGTGTACGGTTAGGGAGTGAGTGTCTTCCTCCCTCTGCCCCAAGCCTTTGTAAAGCCCTCCGCTGGCAGGCAGGAGCTTGATGGAGCTTACTTGCACAGGAATATGGGATTTTTTTTTTGGCCAGCAGCATGAAATAGGGTATTGCACGTGTGCCAAGCAACCTGCACGTCTATCCGGGGAATAAAACGCAGGGGCGGCACCAGCCCTGGTTGCTCTCTTCTCAGCTGGAATGTTGTTTTAGGAAAAATAAAAGCAGAGAACTCTATTTAAACAAAGTAAGAAACCATTGCTGGCAAAAATTCAGCAAAAGGTTTAAGATTCCCGCCACAATAACAGGGTAAGAGATCAGTCGCTCCAAACTCTGGATCATCCCAGTGCACGTATGCACGCAATTAAGAAGCATCAAGGAGTTGCATGCTCTACTGCCACACATATGTTCATATGCTGTCACTTCGCTTATTCTTATAGAATAGAAACGTACACCCAAGGTGTGGGACACATTCACTCCAAAAGCTGGAGTGCTGAAATACTCCCAAAAATGGGAGATGGAGAGCAGAGTGTGCCTTACGCTGGGTGGTGTCAGAAAGTTCACACTAACTACGCAGACGCGGGCAAGTCTCCCCACAGATGTTGTTATTACCACATGCGCTATTTTAAAAGACAAGATGAAAAAGGAAACGCATGGCTGTGAGCCTTGAGGTCAAGCTCGGTAGCTCTGCCAGTGCAGCATTTTGCTCCAGAACAGTTCTCCCACTCCCTCGCAGATGGCCTTAATGTAAAAAATGTAAGAGAAATACAAGCTGGGAGGCACTTCAGCTAGCCTTATCCCCAGCACCTCCAACCCACATTTGCACCAGCCCTGTAAGATGCCCACTAACTTTTCCTTTAAAACCTCAAACTCCAGAAATTCCACAACCTGCCCAGGAAAGGTATTCCAGAGCTTAACTTTTCCTGCTGTCAGGGCCAACCGCCCGTTCTGATGTCTAAGCTAAATGTCTCCTGCTGCAATGTAATCGTTTTTTCTTGTCCTACCTGCAGCAGTGACGGAAGGTGTTTATTTCCTCCTCCTTTGCAGCTATCTCTTAGCGATTTGGAAACAAGTCTCTCCCATCACCTTGAAAGAAGCCCCATCTTCCATTCTGTCATCCCTCCCATTGCTTTGCTCTGGTTATCTCCAGCTGCTTCACGTTTTCCATGAAGCGTGCTGCCTACAGCGGGATAGCATGTTCCAAGAAAGGCTTTCTACTACCACATGAGGGAGAAGGACCACGTCATGTATCTTACAGACTATGTTCCTGATCATACATTCCATAACATTTGTTTTTTTTCCTCCAGGAGCAGGATGCTGTTGAATCACGTTCAGCTGGTGATTGGCCATAACCCCAGGGGAACGTTTCTGTACAACTGCTGCCCCGTCCTGTCCCATCCTGTATTTGTTCAGCCGATCGTTGCTTCTGCTGAAGTGTACAAATAAGCATTTGTTAAAGCCATTGCTGGATTTACTAAGTCACATTCTAACCCTTTAGAATTTATCAAGTTCATTTTGAATTGTAATTGTCTTCTACTCAGGCAGTAGTTGGCTCAAGTCTGGTGCTCCCTACAATTTAATCAGCATATGCCACCTAAATTGTTAATGAAAATACCAAATAACATCAATTCAGAGCAGAACTGTAGAGAATCCCGCTCAATACATCCTTGCAGTCTGACTGTGAATGATCAATAATTAGTCTGAGTGGGGTTTTCCATACTGGTTTTTATAACCTCACTTTTAAATTGGTGTCAGACCACATTCCCCTACTTTCTTTCATAAAGTCATTCGAGTCAGTTAAAGTAAAGCTATGCCCGCTGCTTCTCCGCTCTTCAAGAAGCTTCTTACCTTGGTGTAAGAGGAGCAACATTAGTTTAACACAATTTGATCTTTCTTTTAGAAGCTCACCGACAAGTTTCCCTTTTTCATTAATTTTCCAGTTTAAACCATTGACCTCCAGTTCTGGTAGCAGAGACAAGCTGAGCCTTCAGTTTACAGCATCCCCCTTTGTCTCTCATGCGTGAAAGTAATTTACCATATGAGGTGTCTGATCTAGGCATGGGGATAACTACGGTTGTTGTGCTTGTGCTGCAACCTCTTACGCAGGGCAGAATAAATAGAGCTTGGCCAAGTGAGGACATGAGAGCCCTTGAAGTACTCACTACTCTGCCCTAACGTCACACAACGCGAGGACGATCAAAATCTCTTGCTCCTGTGTCTGTGGGTCCCTCCGCCATTGCTCCAAGGTTTCAGTGACCAGCTATTCCAGTGAGAAGTCACATCCACGAAACTCCGCAACAATATCCTGCACTTCCTTCAAAGATCCCAGCGGACTGAATTAAACACAAAAAACATACAGCAAATAAAGTAAACATGCATCCAGTAATTATTTCCCTGGCATCAAAAGCCATGTGGTAAAAGTACTCCCAACATTGATTTTGAAAACAGAAGTCTTAAATTAACCTCTTCAGGAAACCTTTGCAAAGATGGATGTGGAATCACAGCATCAATAATTACACTTCATCAACAAGACCTGATCATTTGGCAACTCTTATTTGCAGATGGTGCCTGACAGTTTTTTCCTGCCACATAAGTCTGTGCTAACTGGGGATATGATTTTTCTCAAGTCACAGTAAATACCTGCTACGCTCATTAAATCGACTCGTTGAAGGTGATGACGTAAGAGCACGTAGTTTTTTTTAGAAAATAAAATCTTCATCAATAGGCCAATAGCACTCTTCCTCCTACAGAGTTTTTCCATCACATTTCTCGATACTTTAAAAACACTGTCTCACTCTAGGCAGTTACATATCTGGACAAATCCAGCATCTTCCTTATCTTTTGTTTTGTAAATCTCTTACGCTACATTTATACAGTTCTAAAGCGCATCCTGGATGTAGCTGCTCTTCTGCAGTGTAACTATATTACGCCCCTCATTCCCTTGGTATCTTTGTCTACACTAATTTGCTCTTGAAAAAGAAAAAATAAAGTTCTTGAAAGGTGAGAATGGGACCCTTCAGTAAGTCAGTCACTTCACATTATTAATTAGTGGTTACCCATTGCACAAAGTTAAGAAAAAAACACAAATACGCAGAGTTACCTCTGAGCAAGTGGCATACTGTTAATATGCGGTCTCACTTCTCTCCTGGTAAAATTTTCACAGGCCTGTAACCTCAATGGGAAATACTGCATTTATGCATTAAAATGACAGTTTTAAGTTATACTTTCAGAAAAAGGACAGATATGCAAATATGAAATTCATAACTCATTTATTGAATATATATATGCAAGGATACCAATAAAAAGAAACTAATACTGCAAACTACAACTTTGGAAGTAAAGCCAATATAACAGGAACAAAATATACATAACATTGTAGATAGGAATGCATTTACCCTCTTTCATACATTCCTTGTCTTTACACCTAATGTAAATGTATGCTAGAGCAAAAGCTGCAAACGTTAGCCTAACCTGAGTGCTTTTTGACAAGCAACAGTTCTCCAGGATCCTTTAAGGGTTGAGATGTCACTGTTGACTAATGAATGTGCATACATATGCATATATAGAAAATGCTTCGACAAGTATAGGAATCAAGAGCTGTGTTCTCTTTTTTAACCTCCATCACTAACACAGTGGAATCTCTTTCAGGTGCCATGGAAGAAGAGTTACTATTTGCTATAACGTACTTTCAGTTCTCTTAAGATTAATTTCATCTAATGAGGATTAATTTTCTTGTCAATCTGATTCAGCATATTAATATTTTTGGAACGCACTGATTATCAGCTGCCAGATAAGTCTGATACTTCAAATAGATTATCAGCTCTTCATCTTTCACTCTGGCTTCGCACGAAGTTATTTTTCATATAGGCAGCAGTAAGCAGCAAGCTCTCTTCCTTTACATTGCATTTTAGGGCCAGATTCAGTATAATCATACCATTCTAGATCAGCACAGCGCTTTGTACCTAAAAGATCAGACTGTGGGGAGTGTAGGTGTAACTCCTACTAGAGCCTTATCCCAGAACCTCCTGTGGATCAACACCTGGTGAAGGAGTAGACCTTTTGCTCACCTACCTAATGTGTTTCATCCTAGCTAGCTGCACTGACCCTGGCACTGCACCGGCCTTTCACCCTTCCTTGAAACGGAGTGATAGCACAGCTTACTGCTAGAGTGTTTGATCACGCCTCGAGACTCTGGCATTACACCAGCTGTATCCTCAAGTTATTTGAACAATATCCTTCTGATGCCTGTCCTTCCTTGGTACAGTCCTTTCTTGGTCTAGCACAATCGCAGATCTGTTAATATAGAGATACAGTGAGTTGGGGAGATCTGTTAAATACAGGGATACAGTGAGGTGGGGAGAAACCTCCCTTCTCAGAGGGTTGCAGGCGCCTTAAACAGCACACATTACTCTTGCGAGCAAAAGAAATGCCCAAAGGACAAAAAAAAAAAAATATTTAAATAAAGTGAAACCAGTTTCATAAGACAAGTTTTGTTAAATTCATGAGTTCTCTGATTGTGAGATGAAAGCAGAAGGTGCCTATTAAAAAAAAAACCTCAGTAACAAATAGACTGCATTAATTTAACTAGCTAATTTAAACATACCTATTTCACCTATAGAGCACTTTCATTACTTCTAACATTTCTGGGAAGGCAGTAGATGCTCCAGAATCATCCTCAGTATATACTTGCAAAGATTACATTGCTTTACCAAAAAAAAAAAAAA
>VYZM01006664.1:52082-73212 GCA_013398915.1 Dromas ardeola
CCCCCCCCCCCAAATTTTCTTACCACTTTAAAAACATCCTGAATTTTAATAAAATATAATGTGACATTTTACCAACATCCCCACCTCTGAGGCCTTAATACGTTTTCATATTACAAAACCAAAATAGTTGGAAACACGTCACTGCGAGAACATATTCTCTAAGTTTATTTGTAGTTTTACACATTGTGCTTCTAGTAACACAGGATCCAAAGATGTTACTCTCTTATAGTTACAGGAAGGCTAACAATAATTTACTATGTACACCGTCATAAAGAATATCAAACACCACACGCCCAAACTCCGTTAATTTTAAGGTGATTTCTATCTGGCTACCTGTCCCAAAAGTAACAATACATTTAAATTTTGTTTTTAGAAACAAATGGAAAAGATTGTTTCACAAAAGGAAGGAGGCAGAGCGACATACACCTTAGCAGAATCAGTAACACGTTCATCACATTCTGCAGATACATACCATTCTTTTTCCTCTCTTGATTTCTTGAAGTACAGTTTTGATATCAAAATCACCAAACTCTGCCCTTGAAGTTGTTGTTAGCTGGACAGTGCCAGAAGAGAACAACTGTAAAACAAGCAAGTCAAAAGAATTCCAGGTCACCAACATTAGAACTTTTTTTATGTGCCGGAATATCTGAGCATTGAACATCCCCTTCTGTGATCTCAGATACCATGTGCTCGACCGACAAACTAGAAAAAACCCAACGTCCTAAATGAGTAATTGGTATGGTGAGTACTCCTCCTGATACCCACCTGACTGCTTTATTACACTTGTTGCCTTGGAGAAACGTATTTTAAAAGACAAAGGAGTAGACAAGAAATAATGACATGATGAAAGCACAGAGGAATAAATGGGGAGTATTACCAATTACACCACTGAACTTTCTAGGAAGATTCCGTTTCCTTCCCTGTGACATATATACAATTCAGCTTCACGGCACAGCTGATGTCGACATACCTGAAAAGCCCCGAGGGCCATCAACGGAGCACATAAGTACCATCCCTACTATCATCATCCTGGTACATTCAGTTCAAACAGTCTTAAAACTCAAGCTCAGGTACACAAAGTAGTGAAGAACAGCCTAAGACTCAAGGCTGTTGGCACACACCAGCTCTCTGTTTAGTGAGGCTAGGTACAGAAAAACAATTAATACTCCACAGACCACCTGGACTATTTATTAATTTTGAGGTACAACAGGAACCACTGAGGTTTGTTACTCAAAGCCCTACCTCATTCATAGAACGAGTTACATGAAAAATAGCGCTACCTGCTCATGTTCATTGAAATGAGCAGATTCTTTTCAGGCTGACAGTTCTGTAAATGTGATCATCTAAAGGCAAGGGTTTTCTAGACCTTCCACATCCCACTCTACTAGAGTCGCACAGCCCAAACCCACTGGTCAGAAAACTAATGAAGTTCATGGATTCTTCCCAGATTTTGTCTGAACGTCTGCGGAGTAAAGGTATTTTATTTTTGGAGTGGATTCTTTTCCTTAAAACTGCTTTCTGTTTTCCTTTTTAAATATTGTGTATGCATTTAGACGCTAAGGGAGCATTTTTAATAAGTCTCCCTGAGCTAATTCTGTCTCTTAGCACGTAGCCAACTTTTATCCATATTGCCCGCAGCGAAAATAAATGAATTGCTCACTTCTCAACACTTCAGCGCTTAAAGAGATCATCAGCACACAGACAATACTCATGCATAATTACATGTGAGGGTACTGTATTAAAATCTAAAATAAGCAATTCAGACAAAATTCACATAATAGACTGGCTAACAACAATACTGTTACTCACCATGCACTTATAGTGTGCTGCAGCCTTTTTGGCATTAAATATATGAAGCTTTCCTCTAGCTTCATTTTCTTCTTCACCTGCATGACAGAATCCACATTTAGGTTTTGTATCACTGGGGCTGCTTCTGTGGGGAGACCTGTCTCTCTGAAAGAAAAACATTTTACTAAAATATACTGCTGGGTCACAAATAAGGTTGTAATTTTAAAAGCCTGTGGCCACCAGCTGGAGGCTCAGACAAATGCAAATTTTAATTAACACGATATTTGCAGAGAAGAAATATGCAATTCTGTCTTCTAAGAAGTTTAGCATATTTACTGCTTACATAGGAACTGCTTTCTATTTCATCTGTGCCATGTGAGGACGTAGATCTAGTGTCTTCTGATTGCCCCTTTAAATTTGTTTTTCTCGGCTTTCCCTTACGACCCCTCCTTTTTCCTTTGGGAGGTGAAGGCTCCAACTCGTGTTCATTGATACTTTCTTCTAAATCTGCTTTAGAAGTTAGAAAACATCATCAAATAACATTCTCAAAAATTTTAGGCAAAACAAACCAACCAACCAACAAAAAAAAAACAAACCAGACAAGAAAAAGCATAACCTGCATTCTCTGTATTTTGGTCAGAAATAAAACTAGCAACTTCTTCCCATTTATTACAAACATGCAACTGCAGATCCTGAAAACATTATTTACTTCTTTATACATATCACACAGCTTTGCATCTTTATAATATAACGTATGAAGAAGGTTTAGCATTTCTTACTACTTTCGGACCCAAAATGTGTCCTCAGATACATATATTTGCCTCCACAGAAAATAAGACTCATTTAAACTACACTGAAACCAGAAAATGTTTTCAACCATGAAATAAGCTTTCTTTTTTTTTTTTTAAGATGCATAACTCCAATGGAAATTGTCCTTGATATTATGCCAGTGTTTCTAAATAACACCTCTCTCCTTGCTTTTTTAATTGATGCCTTTTGACGGAAGAAAAAAAAGAAAAATCACTCATTTTGGCTATCACATTAAGTTTTAAAACTGAAGTGTATTTTGCCTCCTAACAAACCTAAAATTTCATTTTAGCCACAGTATATTTTTATATCTACAGCTAAAAGCAGCTGCCAGTTTACAGAAAATTACCCACACTGACAATATCCCAGAAAAAATATTTGTAGACCATTAGGAATATAAGAATGTATCTTTTTAATACAGATATACCGAAAAGGTCTGACAGGTTCCTTCGAAAATGCCAGCTCAGGTGGTGAATGCTATGTAGAACCGCAGTCCCGTATTCTAGCAGACTCTCCTTTTGATTGCACAAAGCTCTGCAATTAATAAGGATCAATTCTGCAAACTTGACTAGATCATATTGGAAGCGATCTTAAGTTGTATCCAATATTGACTAACCAGCTCTGTTCAGTCGCCAACAACTTTCCTGATCATCAGCTGCTCACAGGCGCGTCTTCCTTTTTTCTTTTAATACGTAACAGCCACCGCTGCTCAAACGGCAAAGACATTTCAGCAGACTTGCTTCAATAAACACGCACGCACACCGCTAAAGAACCTGCTTCTCAAAATCCAAACCACAAACATCACTATGAGCCCCCAAACGGAAGGAAATCTTAATCAGACGATTCGGAACATCTACTTTATACATTAATGGGGCACTTAACCGCTGTAGTGTAATTATTATTATTATTGTTGTTATTTAAGCATTGCTATGGCACTTATCGCCATTATATCGTGGTCTTAGTATCCAGACAGGACGTCTTACTTTGAGACTAAATGCTGCTCTGCCAGAACTCGTCTTTCTTATCTATTATCACATAAAAATCGAATCACATTCCTACCTCGTGATCAACAGTGACTCAACTGCACAAGAGTTTGAAGTCAAAGACTTGAACACATTCCACAGCCATCAACTTGGAGCAGGAGATAACTCAACTCCTGGCCCAAAGCCTTGCGTACAAGTGCATCCTATTAAGGTCTATCCTCTCTGGCGCTAATCCCCAAGAAAGCTACAGCTTCTTGCACGTTTATTAATGAAGGACAGAAAACTAATCCAAATGAATCACCAGCAGGTTATACTGAAACGTAACTCCCCCCAAAGCTTTACTCTGTTGTATGGTTAGAAAGAGGCAAAAAATTGAGAATAAATTAATACAAAGCTGCAAATTATTTTGGCTGGAATTGAGAGATTATTCAGCTACATACAGATATTCCCAAACTGCTACTGAAATACATCAGTCTATTTACCACAACACTCCTATGCTTTAATATATATACTACCCTTTTGTTATTAGACGAAAAAAGCACTATTTAATTTACTCTGAAAAAATAAGAAAATACATGATGACATGGATTATCTAATGAAACAATACATTTTGCATTTTCTTCTCAGAATTTACTGTCTAACGTTATTTTTCATTTATGATTACTTGCTGAATTCCCCAAGCAAGAGTATGCAGTTTAGGTTATCATTCCTCTCAGGCTGCATACAGCAAATTTTATTACAACCACAAACTTATTTCAAATAAAAGAATTCTCTTTCATCTTATCCCTCATCATGTGAACTCTCCACCAATTTATTAAAAGAAATTTGTGAATCTTTGTCTCTACTTTTACAATTACAGAAATCGTAGATGGTTATTCTAGAAAAAAAAAATTACAAAAACGTGACTATTGAATTCGTGACCCTCTAAATAACATCAATAAGAAGTTAAAAATATGTCTTCCAAAATCATTCGACAGATTCCCCTACTGTATTTGATGAAGCAAAACGTAGTCCATTCACCAACACTCCTTGTTTTTTTCGAAAGCTCCTTATCAATTCTGTCAACCATAATGCTTTCCACCTTTAGTCCATCCTTATTTTCTAGATAACATTAAAGCAGATCCTGAGCTCTTTACAGTCGCACTTTCAAAACTGGAAGTGAATCATAATTGCTAAAACCCAAGCACACATCATGAAAACCAACTTTTTGTAAGAAACGTCACTGCCTAGTTCTAGAGTGTTATTTTTTTAGTCTGCAACTATTAGAATATTTAAGATTTGAAAAGTAAAAATGCTGTATTTTTAAAAGATGGTTTCAGTGTAAGATAAAAAATACCAAGATTGCACAGCTTTCCTCCAAGGAAACCCCCTTTTCTGTGCTCAAAACTAGTACTTCCAAAAAAGTTCAGAGTTCATTGAAATCTAGACGCTACATGACTCCTTCATCAAAATAAAATTCCTTGCAGATTTAGATGTCCTCCAAGCGACATGGACCTAGACATTAACACCACTGAGATGCGAGGATCTGCTCTACCACATCTATCTGCAAGACTGAGACCTCAGAACAATAAAGTTTCTCTCATTTTTAACAGCACTATGAACTAGCGTAACAGTATAGGAAGAGAGAGATTGTAACCAGCTTTAAAATACACCTGCCTTGGATGGTCTTTACTGTTTAATATACAATTTGGTTTGTGCCCTATCCCTCCCCTCGAGCCCACTGCCAGCTTACCCTGTTTCCCTGGCATCTGATGGTTGGGTGTTTCCAACTTCTCATGTCAGCTTGAACTAAGGAAAACACAAAAAGTTGTTCAACTCCTCCCTGACCAGACGACGTTTTATCATGGATACCACCCCTACGCTGAATCCCCTGAGATTCCCTACATATTCAACTGCCCCCCATCCCATACCCCATTACTGCATCGATCGTTAAAAGCATCACAATATTCTCAACATAGCTTTGTCTAAAGTCTTCAAAGGAGGTATCTTATGAGCTTTCTTCAGAAGGCCCTAAATGCTATATCTGAAAAAACGAGCTTAATACGCAATATGGTCTGAGAAGGAGGGGTGGGGATAGAAATCAAGAGGAAACATTCCACATTTTTAAAAGCACCTACAAACATGATATTGTAAATTCAGATGAGCGGAAAGATGAGCAGCAACAAGCCCCAAATTTGCATTTTAGAAATCCATGAGCAGTACGAAGTACCACAAAAAGAAGACTAGCAAAATGCTGTATTACATAAACTGTTAACAGGGAGACTCAGCTTCAGAGAGAAATCTAAAAATTCTCCTTTGATCATGACTAGAAGGAAAAGGATCAAGATGTTTGGCTGTTTAAAATAAGGCTTGGCAGAGAAGAGGCTGAGATATCACTGATCTATTCTATATTGCATCAGCTTGAAATATACAGGGAATCACCCTTCTCCAAAAGCTAGGTTAATGCAAAGTAATAAAATTAAGTTATTTAAAGGTTGTGAAAGAACAAATAAAAGAAGGATGTGTACAATAAAGGCTAATACTGCTCTCTATATCCACCTCCTACGTCACCTTAAACAATGGACTAAGTGAGCCAGAAGCAAAGGGGGCTAAGTCTGTGTGAGGAAGATAATAAATAAAACTGACTGGCAAAATATATTTGCAAGTAGGAGTGTACATAAAAAGAAGGCAAAATGTAGAATGTGGAAGTGGCTTAGACATGATGCTATCTGAATCTGAAATCACACATATGTATTTAAAGTTTTACAGTGCGTTTGTGATAAAAGAGAAACTCTAAAAATTAAAAAGAACAAAATCAACCTTACTAGATTTTTAGACGAGAAACGGAATATAACAGAGAAAGAAAAAAGTACTTTAGCATGTTAAAGTAAGATGTCCTTAAAATATGGCTGAAACCCAATGAACCGTATGTGGCAACATAATTATCTTAAATTGAAAAGAAATGTCAAAAAAAAACAGAAACCTTATTGTCCCAGTAGTCAATAATAAAAATGGGAAAGCATATTTAAGCATTAATAAGAACCAGGAATTTGCATAAAAGCCCTTGCAAGCAAATACAGAATGAGGTAAACCGATCACGAAATGATAGTAGCTTTTAACAGCAAATGATGTGAAATTCATAATCAAAATGCTGAATGTAAGTTTTTGTTTGTTTGTTTGGGTTGTTTTGTTTTTTTTAAATGGAAAAAGACTAAGTTGCATGACGCACCTAAACTGGAGATAGTAAGAGTTGAGAGGAAAAAAATTAAATTACCCCTTAGGTCTCATCATTAATATGTTTTCCAAAAGTATCAGATACCTCAAGGAACGGATGACTCTTGTCCAAAAGCTATTTTTGACTGAGCAGTAGCTACGTTATGAAGAACTTGAGATTATTTCTTTAATGAAGTACATTTAACATAGAAAACGAATAAAATAGTCCCTCATAACCATATGTCTAAAAAAAAAGTCTAAATACTTTTTCATGCAAACAATCGTTGGCAAAGACTGACGACAGACAATACACTTAGCTTATCTCCATAATCAGAAAGCTTATGACAACTGGCATGATAAACCCATTAAGTATGAGTTAGCTGACCAAGTTTCTATTTGTATAACATCTTGCCTAGAGAGGAAGGAGAATTAGAATGTGAACACCACAGGACAGCTCCTCGGACAGGACAAACCGTTTGCCACATTACTTTTATATTTTTTTCATTTTCCCTAAGAAAACACCATCGAGATGCTTCTGCAAAATACCCCAGCAGTCTGTAATGGACTGCATAGGAGATTGCTGACTTACTGCCTGGACCAACCGGTTTTGTCGTAACACTACGTACATAATTCGATGCCACGTTCAGAGCAGCATTCTCCACGAGACAGACAACGAGAAGGTTGAGGGGCAGAGCCCAGGAAGGATTTGTTCCCATCCACCAGCAGAACTGCGCTGACACCCGACTGCAGCGTTACACAAACTTTTATACCCGGCTGCATTAAGGCATGCAATGTTAGGCAAGCCTGTGCTGTCAATAGTGTTACAGAAAATGCAACTATGAACAAACACCGATTAAAGAATCCGAAGATGAATCAAGATGTTACCTAACTATAATGCCAAAAAGTTTCCAATGTTTTTCCTGCCAGCCTCTGGTTTACACAGTGCTTTGAAAAAGTACTCAGTTTGATACAGACTGCAGCATCTCGAAATAGGTCTCACAGAGAAATATTATCCTGACTCAACTTACTGAGAACTACGAGAAGCACAGATTTCATGTTTGATCTGTAGAATAACATGAAAAAGATGCTGAGAGAGGGAATGTCCTTATTTCCACTATGGAAACATAATTCTCCAAGGCTTTGAGTACAGCTACAATAGGAATTATGGACACTTTATTTTCTGACCCCACAGTTCCCAAGCATCTGTTTTAAACATTAACAACAGATGATCACATGGCTGTCTTCGTTATTCTTTGTTTTACTACTATGTAACAGAAGAATGAAATTACATTCTTATCTTAGTTTATAATAAAGTATATTCCTGATCAGCTGAATTTGTTTTAAATCCAACAGAGGGGCCAGGGCAGCCCCACCTGCAGGGAACTGAAAGATACCAGATTTTAAATTTTTCAACAATTATTTCCAGTACATTGGAATAAATTCCAATAAACAGTTCCAAAACCTTAGTTCAACAATACTCTATTCTTCAAAAAGAATAAATGCAATTGTACCAAACTGAACAGTAATTCAAGTAATAGTCAGCTGTGATACTTTGAAAGCACTGGCACCAATTCCTGGAACCTATTAGGTACTGAAAACTTAAGACAGCTTGCCTAAATTATGAATTAAACTATTACTTGAAGTTCAGGTCAGGTCATTTTGTTAGATTTGTAACCAGCAGGACAAAAATCTAGACATGAAACTTTCAGTAACAGCATAGAAGAATCGCTCCGAAATATATATACACAAAGGAAATACAGGAGAAATACAAATTTCCTATTGTAGGTCACCTGAAGGCCAGGCCATACAGAAAAATTAGACAAACCCAACAATGTGCTGAAACAGGTAATGAATTTAAGACCACAATACTTTGCTGCCATGCTTCATATATCTATATTCAAAGCAAACAGGAAATAGTTCAGCACCTCTTGTCAATTAAAGGAAAATGAACTCCCATCACTCATTAATTTTGTCTTGATGAGTAGAGAGATACTTAGTCTGATGAATTCTTGCGCCACTTGAACTTCATGACAGCAATAAATAACATCTAAGAGGTCCTTTTTATTAGGTTTTAATCGGGTAACTTTAATTCCAACGTAGGTCTTTCAATCACGTTTCCATGCAGCCTCAAGAAATTTTCTTTAACTGTTAGTAAATGGTTAATAGATATTCTTTTTAAACTACAATTTCTAACAGAAGGTACATTAGCGCAATCTCAGACTTGAACAGGTATGCCCCCCAAAAACATCTATTTTCTAGGGAAGAGAAGGAAAAAAATCTCACTATAATGCAGCAGTTCTGCCTACAGAAAATAAACCGTTCTGGGCTGCGCCAAACCAAACACTCCTAAAAACTCTTCCAGCATCCACTAATAGAAGTGACATAATAAAAATATTTGGATTGCAACAATTAAATCTGGATACAGAGAACAAAGGATAAAAAAAACAGATGTTCTACACTGACCAAGGAAAAAACCAAAGCAGCATCCCAGAGCAGGAGCAGTGAGTTTCCATTAAAAGGACCGATAATTCCAGTGCCTCTGTGCAACCTCCATTGAGTGACATAACCACAGATAAGCTTTAACTATTCTGTTATGAAAACACTGCTGAGAGCAAGGATTCACGAAAATGAAACAAAAACAAGAGAAAAAAAAAGCTGCTATGTTAGCATCTAGTATCCCTAGCTCATCTGTTCACACTTCTCTGCAAGCCCTTTCTGGTTTCACACACCACCATTCTCTCATATTTAAATTCCTCTTCGATATTCACATTTTCCTCAAGAAATAAGCAACAAAATACATATATAAAGCTTAATCTCACCATCCAACATCTTCCAGTTCCCATTTCACTGAGCAAACTTCAGCACATAAATATTAAGAAACAAACCCTCCAAAGTCCCTTCCTTAAACTCTGAAATCCACCCTGTATATTTCTGCCTTCTAAAAGTAATGAGTTTTCAGTAGCAAAACTGCTACCAAAAAATGGCAGCAAAATACCATTCGTGTATAATGCTCCAAGTCATTTCCATAAGGCAGATGCAATAAGTATTTTTTTACTTTCTTTGATTTAAAGGAGGTCTATCACAAAAGAGCCCCAGCTTCTGGCATTATCAGATCCATAACTGTAAGTAATAATATTCTCCGGCTATAGTTCCCTAAAGTGTATGGACTAAAAAGAGAACATATTCTACCAGAGCACTGGTAAAATTTCAGACAAATATTGAACAAAAACCAGAATACAAATATGTGTGTATGTATAGCTACACATATTTCTAGAAGTGTAAAGCATAACAGAACTAAATATTTCAAACAAAAAAAATGTGTGCCAAGTTAAATGCTAAGTAAGATGCTGTTGGGCTCTCTGGCCTCAGTTTTTCTGAGTGATGTTGTTTATTCCTCCCTCTCCTACCCTCAATCCAAGAGTCTCTTTGGATGCATCTAGTTTAATGTTTTAGTAAACTGCCACCATCAACATTTAAGAAAAAAGCCACTACGCCTCTAGTAATTTTTCCTGTGTCTCCTCAGACAAATATATCCATATAAAATTTAAAAGCCTTTGCTGTTAGAGAATGAGATCGTAGAATTGGAGATAATGGTTTCTGAAAACTCTTAAAGGAAAGTCTGAAAGGAATTCCAAGCAGAAAAAGTCGCCCATTGGCATTGGGCTCCATGCAGAATTGGGAGGCATTTTTCACTAGATGTCAAACACCAAGCCATTTCTGAATAAGTAGAAAAAATTATGTTTAAATATCAGTAAAAGTGATTAATCTCTGTCTGGACTCAGATGTCTTTCATATTCATTTTCTGCTAATGAGCAAAACAAACCCCAAACCAAAGAAACAAAGTGCCAAACAACAAGATAATGTGGCCCGGTCTCTTTGGTGAATTAATACAACACGTATCCTGCTATTCTCGTTTAAACCTAGTAATAGCAAAATCAGAGTCTTTTATACAAAGCATATGACAATAATTATTTAAATAGACTTAAAAAAAAAAAAATCAATTTTTATTTGGGATTTTCTACTGCCTTCAATATCTTTCTGAACATTGAAGTAACATCCAAACCTTACCATGAATATATCTACTACCCATAGCATAAAAAGTAGTATATTACCTTAAAAATACATTTGGCAGAAAGAGACTGAATTAATTTACGAAATTTCATCTTCACTAAATAAAAAGCCGCATGCTCCTTATTAATTAAATCTGATGACATTTCAGTTGAAAGCAATGCAAAAAGTATACTAACAACTGCTCGCTTACCCGAATTCGGATACAGTAGGGAAAAGAAAAAATCCCTGCATAAATACACAGTAGCACAACTAGTTTGGAATTTTAACAGACCACACAATTTATCTACGTTCGTGGTGTATCACCCCTCACGCGCTTCACTAATCTCTGCAGAGATGCACAGCTTTCATGAATGTACCCATGCAGGGTTTTTTGTTTATCAACATGACTCAGAAATATATCCATAAGTGATCTGATCACAAACCTTTTCATCTGCTATTGGGTCCTTCTTATTTGAAGAGTTAAACTCTGTTTAATAGTTTAAAAAAACCCCAGTGAATATTTAGGAACATTAGCAATAGCAAAAATCAGCTGTTACCCGACACAATATTTTAGATGTTAATATTGTGAATATTTAACTACAAATACAAGGCAGCTTCTTCCCAGAAGGGAATGCATTACTTCTACACAAACTTTGTTTTGACAGAACATCAAATCCTTCGAACATCCTAAAATTTATGGTTTGGGTTTTTCTCCACCTCAACCAATAATTTTTAGAGAAAATACAGAAATCAGATGGGCTTCCAAACTCAAGTGTTGCTCCAAAAAATGTAGTTCTAATTTTTACTGAAAACATTTATATTCTCCAGAAAAATTAAATTTAACCAAGTATCTTTCTACAATGGGAAAAATTTATATTGAATAATTTTACCTTCAGAGTTATGCGTAGTTTTCTTGTGTTTTCGACATAAAATCCTATAAACAAAGTAGTTGAAAACTGTCAAGTCAGTCACGATTCACAGATTATTTACTCATCTTTTAAATTTAAATGCCAGTACATTTTTCTCCCACTTGTAAGACTCACTGAGATACAAATCTTGCAGTGAAAATATGCTTTTCCAGCACGTCACTACTTTGAATGCCACAATCATCATTAGATTTTTTTGCAACAGTCTTGTTTAGATTTCAAAGTGGGCTTTTTTTTTTGTTTTGCTTTGATGATGATGTTTTTTGGTTTTTTTTTTAAACAAAGAATGTGAAATACAAATACAAAAGTAAACATAGCAAATAAATAATAGTTACATGTAAATGCCTTGTGAGGGTTTCTCTCTTATCTGAGCTTTATCATGCAAAGCACAGTAGTAGTGATATGTCTTGTGACATGTTTTCACATCACAGCCAATGGTCGCTCCAGGACAATGGCATAAAGAGCACATCTGTAAAGAAAAAGACAGCACAATTCATGTTACTGTTGGCTTAGTATTTCTGAGTTCAAAAATAATATAGTTACCACTCCTGGTGACAAAATAAATGGAGTTATGCGCTGGGCATTGCTCTTCCTGCTCTCAGGTGTTTTTCATAATTTATTTTAAAATCAGGGAGAAATCTGTTGCAGTTACACATTGATTATCATACATCGATTATCAATTCAATGAAGAAAACAAGTAATTTACTTCCGTGAAAGGTGTTTGATGAAGGTGACACAGCTATTCACCAAAATATCCGGCTCCCAAGGATAGTCCGTTTATACCAACCATTTCAGAAAAGTTAAAATCATGAATTGTACCTGTTTAATTCTCGATTACATTATGAAGGCAGGAGGAAAAAAAAAAGACACCCATTTGGCGATGAATCTTGCAGTCAGAAATACTGATCACCTGCAAATTTACCTTAGTCTCAACAGCTAAATTTACCTCTTTTTTCTATATAGTTTTTTCCTAAAGTAATTTCCCAAACACTGAATTTAGTGACATATTTGTTAAATACAATGAATTTATTTCAATTAGACTAAATTTTCTCTTTATACTTCTATTGCAGAAAGGCTAAATGGGAGCCTGATGCTTTAGTTTTCTTTCCGAATAACTAATTCTTTCCACACTAGACTCATCATTGCTTAGGATACACCAACCATCATGCTTCTAAACCGATCACTGCCCTTCTTATACGTTAGAAAAGGAAGTGATTGATAGCATCACAATATTTTTCTCTGTATTATTTTTTACTGACATAATACTGCCTCAAAGTGTCAGAGTTTCCCATTAAACTCCCCTCACAAGACAACCAGAGCTTTTTGTTCGTATTCTGCACGTTGCCCATGCCCCAAAAAGGTTACAATTAATTCCAAATCCTTAAGCATAAGTGTGCAATGTAGGATATTCCATACATATATCTTTGTGGAATACACTTTGCATCCACCGCACTAGCTTAGTCAAGTTCTTCTTGTTAGTCTCCAATATGCCAAATAAATATACCACCAAAGTTACGTATCACCATCCTGTTTTTCAATTTTAACAAAGTTAACTGAACAGTAAAAATGTCAAAGCCTTGGATCATCTCCATTTACTCCTCTGCAAGCTCTAAATGGTATAGTTATATACTGTTCCCTGGTTGTTATCTAATTTGTATGAGTATTTTATCTCATAAATTTATTATAGGCTACGGCTTAATACATAATAATGGCTGATCAAAGCTCTTTAGAAAAGCCTAGGTTGAAATCATATCCACCCAATCAATTTTAGTCAGTACTTCAGTATTTTGAAAGCCAGAAACGACTCAAAGAAAACTTTCTTTTTATGAACAAAACAGACCACAGGAATTTTTATGTTGATTTATTGATCTATGTTTCCTAACAGCAATAAAATATTTATTCCATTGGTACGATTCCTGCTGTCCAAACCGTCACTGTCAACGGATTAATTAATTCCCAAGCTGTATCAGGTATATGTGAAGTTTGACAAGCTGCAAAATAGGTAAGCTCTTTAAAAAACCCCCTCCCATGCATAGCTAACAGAAATAATAGTATCAGTGTCTTGCACTCCCAAATATTTAGGTTCGTAAGTTTTTATGGCTGCCCTACTAAGATTTGAACCTACAAACTTTTCTCAGACAGAACTAAACCATATTATCATCAGAAAGGCTTTACATGTCAGTCGTTATCGCTTCAGTAATGAACGGGCCTCAGTTTTCAGTGCGTGCCTGGCCAGCAGCAGCACCTCCTGAAGGAGGGCAGCTGCGTAAATTCTATCAGCAGACAAATTTAGTCCAAGCTATCAATATAATTACTTCGCCCAGTGCACCACGCTGAGATATTTTTGCTCAATGTGTTCCCACATAAAAGAAGAGGCTAGAACAGAAAGCAGACCTTCGAAGGGGGTATGTGGGCTGACTATAAACATCTAGCTTTAAGCCTCCTGTACAAGTCAAGGCAGAAAAACAGATTCCTCCAGAGGGTGATTCAGAGCTGTAGTTTTCTGACAGCTACGGACAGAGATAAGGCACCTAAGTTAACATCCAAAATTTTATTGTAAATTTTCTCCAAATAGGAAACATCTCAGGACTATGAATCTACTAAGTTAAGCAGATCCAGGTTTTCTGCAAAAAGCTGAACGAAGTGCCTGATACGTACAGCTAGTGAGCTCCAGGAATATATCCAGCTGTGGCATCAGTGAAGGAACACAAAAACATTCAGAGGCAGAAAGACAGAAACCGCCAACGACATAAAAAGAAATAACCTTCATAAAACATTTAAGAGACCCAAGAAGCAAAAAGTTTCTTTGCGATCTGTAGTTCCATCTACTAACATGTCTTTTGGAAATTCCTAATCACAACACGAATGACTTGTGAATAGTTATTTCTTTATGCTTCAGCTAATTAGAGCAAATAAAGCTCCCTGCATTGGAAAAGGTTCAAATGAAACACTGGATGAAAAATTGGACTATTATTATATAATCGTAGTTCTACAATAATACTTCAGACTACTCTTAGTCATCCAAGAACCAGTAAATAGGTAAGCGTGCTTTAAATAACCAAGCTGAAAAGTTTTCATGGGAGGAGGAAATTGATCATTTGTCAAAAATATTTTGAAAAAGTCTCAGTCATTTCCCAAATGGAAAACAATTAGTTCTAAAAAAAAAAAATAAAATAAAATAAAAAAATAGAAATCAAGGATTAGCTTCTCGGGAATTAAAAACAAGTCATTGCCGCTCAATTCTCATTAATTTGATAGAGCTGTAATCACTATTGTACCCACGTAGCTCATCAGATGCCTATATTCACAGAATCATCTACTGAATCAATATAAAAAGACGCAATAAAAGTACCTTTGGTAGTTACAACCAGATTTTGGCAGCAAAACCAAATACCAGTAAAGGCACAATAATACCCTTTGCCAGGTCCCTAAAATGTGGGTTTCATTCTGAAATCTAACAGAAAATATTAAACAGAAATTTCTGGATTAGAAACATACATTTAGGAAATGCTACTGTTTATATGCAGTCCATCAAAAGGAAACACAGGCATATTCTGCAAATGAGTATTCAGATTTGCTTGGGAAAAAATGCGTATCTCCTACAACCATCTACATTTGCCAATAAGAAAAAAGTGACTGTAAAAATAATAATTCTGGATTTATTTTTTAATAATTCCACGAGTAAGCTACAATCCTTAAAAGAACATGTTTGCACAGGAGCAGAACTTGATTGAAATCAACAAACTACATTTTATCCAACTTCAAGGGCTGGTTAACTGACATTTCAATTTCATTTCAATATAAGTATAATCATATCTACTGAGGTTTTCTTTTCATAAATCCAAGACCAATTTTACTTCAACATCTTCTTCTATAAGTTACCCATTACCTTTGAGTTCACACAAGGTAGCACTTTAAAAAGATCCAACCAAATATACAATACACTGAACAACTTCATGGTAAACTCTATAAAAGGTAAGAAAATATTGTCTTCCATTTTCAACAGCCAAAAATAGAGACTTACCAGTTTAGTGCCTCTCTTTATTTCTTTCTGAATATCTTCAATAGAGAATCCACCAAGACTCTCATTATCAGTGTGTGAAGATACCAGTGCAGATGAGAACAGCTAAAATTATAAAAACAAACCTTATTTTTTAAGTTTTAAGGGTACAAATGATATAGAACATTTATATATTTGAAACCCATTAAATTTTCAAATTAGAGTGATTAAGCATTTGTGCCCATGCCACAGCTGGTTGAATTTTTCATTTGTTTGTAGTCTTTAACTAGCTCAGTACATTCATTTCCTTTTTCCTATGGGTTACTTACCATACATTTGTGATGTGCTGCCACCTTCTGGTTTTCTGACATCAATAATTGTCCACATTCATTATCTTTATTAGATCTACAAAAACCACACTTCCTTTGTCTTGAAGAGACTTTTTTCTGTCCAACTGAGCTTGTCATGATTTTAAATGACCTTAGAATGCCACTTCAATCCTCTCAATGCTACGGGAAAAAAAGGTGCAATCAGCACATTAACATCAAAAAAAGGCAATTTAACATACAGTTTTATAAATATAATATTGATTGTTTGAAAGTGATCCGTCCCTCTTTACCCTTTTATTTACACTACTTCAATATATCCAAATAAACACGCAGAGGCCGTATTTTACCAACTTCTTATGAAATTGTATCAGCAAGCAGAATTAGTTCTTTAGGCAAAAAAGTTTGAACATTAATATAAAACTTTGGATACTAATATAAAACTTACGGGGGAAAGTAGAAATAAGTGGAAAATACAAGTACAGCAATCGTTAGGGGAAAAAGTTACTGCAAATCTTTCATCCCATTCTTATTTATTACAGCAAAGGAATTTGTAGGAAACACACTACCTGTGCATGCAATAAAATTAATTCTGCTGAACTTCTTCGGAAACAGAAGCAAAGAAAAACCCCAAGAGTCCAGCAGAACAGCCAGACCAGGTTTTGCGTGTAAAAGCTCACAAAGTAGCGCGGCAGATGAGTAAGTACCCTTCATGACGGCAGAGATGAGAAGATAAAACGTTACCATTTTCAGTATCACACAGATACTCTGTGGCCACTCAAACTGCACCAGGAACAAAATTGTAGAAGGATCTAGGTATGACTAAGGCGCTGCAATGGAAACCTTTGCGAGACCCACACTTAATTTAGCAGTACCATACTAGTTTTCAGTAAGTGCACGAGAGCTGCTATTCTCAGCTAAGAAAAGTAACTTAAAATTAAACTCAAAATGAATCACAAACTTTTCATGTGGTACCAGCAACACATTTTAAAATATAACATTGTGGTCCCAATCCCCTAATCGGGCAGACGCTGCAACTTCAAAAGTGAAAATAGGCAATGAGCATATGTGCATCTTGGCCCACTATTAAGTAATTTGTGTTCATTTGTTTCTACATCTCTCACAAAATAAAACACTGTCCTCTTCAAATAGACCTGCTCAGAGCTTTTTACTTTGGAGATTTGAGCCTTGCTGTCAGAATTGGCCACAACCGCAATAAAAGCATCTCCTCAGCCTTTGTCTGCATTAGACTCATCTAAATAAGAAAAGCCACCATATAGTTTGATATTTCTGTTGAAAAAAATAATCCATCCATAAGAATAGCGGAGTTGCAGTACATCTGGACTGAGCTACAATGGCGATCCGTATGAAAACGCACGACTGTTTGCTGGAATTTGCATAGGCAAACCTGCCTGCTCCTCAGTGCTGTCACACTCTCATAATACCAATATCACTCACTATTTTTCTCATCGAAAGCAGAGGAATGTCATTAAGTTCCTGCCAGCACACGCTACTGCTAAAAGACAACCTTTTTAGATTCTCACTCTTCCGTTTCGACAGATTTTCACAGACCGAGTTTTAACTTGCAATGTTTACTGCAAAACTCCCGCAGCAAAAGGTGTCTGTCCTGGATCTATTGCCTCTGCTTTACCAACAGCTTCATTTGCTTTCTTTTATAACTGGAAAGCAGTTTACTACCCGGTGACGCATACTCATAAGAAGAATGCATAGATTTCAGATCTTGCTGATTTGCACAAAAAATGTGCCAATCTGGATAAACTAGTCACACCCTTTTGCAGTGGCAATAGAGAGTCCTTAAGTGTTAAACACAAAAGAATTACTATACTGTATTCTTCTAAAGAAAAAACAAAACAAGACCATTCTGTAATCCCTTCTGAGTAGAAAGAAGGAATGGGTCCTGAAGGAAAGATACATAGATTTCCTTTTTTTTTTTTTTAATTTTTTAAACTTAAAAAAAAAAAATTAAAATATTTGGGAGCAGGAAAAAGACCTACAAAAAGAGCAGTAGGAAATAATAACACAAAGATTTCTTGTTTTCAGGTCACATTCAATAGCTCAACATAAATCACAACAGTGATGGGTTAGAAATATATTACAAAAATAATTTAAAATGCAAAAAGTTCTGCTTTGGTATAAATACTTTGATACACACACCCATTCATTTGGGTCTACCTGTTTCATTTTATATTCAGGTTATATTATCACTATATTGGCAGCAATGACAGTAGTTCTTAAAAGGAAGATCAGGAATTTCCTTGAACACATGCTCTGTTCTACTGACTTACAGGAATGAGAATTACTGCTATAAAAAATAGCTATCCTTCAATTTAACAGGCAAATTCATATTTTAGAAAATGCAAATAATTTATAGAACACATAAAAATTTATTAAGTGGCTCTCATCATCTTTAATTTATAAGAATAGTAACTTTCCAAGAAACAAGATTATAAAAAAGTCTTCTCACTGCTTTATGCTTTCCAGGGCACTAAGAGACACGGGAAGGCACGTCATGGCAGCAAGGCTAGAAGCTGACATAACTTGACTTCTTGAAGTACTTTTGCATAATTAATTTTTTTAAGGCTCACAGCGAAGTTAAAAATAATGCCAATATTTACTTGATGATGCATGGATGTTGATGTTATAACAACAACAAAAAAATTAAATTAGCAAATACTATGTTTTGGAATACTTATTCAATCATAAATAATTTAACACTTGAAAAATTACTCAAAATGCCAACAGACCAAAAAGCACCAGGGTATGCCAGAAAGGAAACTCACATTCTTTTCACCATCAGATTAAATTACTCTGAAAGCATTTTACAAGGATATCTAAAAGTTTTCTTTCCAACCCTGCGTTCTTTGCATTTATGTTTTCTGTATCACGAGGCATTAACACTATTTATACATTTTTAAAGGCTGTGGAAAAAAACCTGAGCCCGAGAAATATTTCAGAAGCATTTCATCTGTAGACCTCTCCCTAAATTATATTTGCTTTCTCACAAATGTGAAAAAAATGCTACCCTGGGATCAGTTTTCTTTGTGCCAAAAACTCACGTCTTACTCGGTCCATTTAAAAATATCAATTTTCTGAAAAATACGAACCAAGTTACACGGTTATACCACAGACCCAGAATTCTGAATGCAAACACTCAAAATTCTGTTTTCATCCCTCGAGTTAAATCGCCTAAAAGCAACTAATCCAGTTTGCCAAGTATCAAGCTGTATTTCATTGGAACAAGAAAAATAATGCAACTTAAAACCAGCTCGATATTTCTGTTTTCCATGTTAAAAAAGCTAACAAATGAATAAGACTTATAAAATAGTGTTTAAACGTACTGCTGACAGCATCTTGCTTGTCAGCTTTGTCAGAGAAAGTCTTACAGATTGTATCACAGAAAGCGATGTACTATGGAATCACTGACTAGGATATTATGCACTATCTCTACCAAAATGTACTACAAAACATAGATAATTACATATAAATACATTTTCCACATGTTTGGTCCAAAAATAAAAAAATTATATCTATTCTAAAATCACAAAAGAAGAAACTCATTCAGTGATTTTTCACTCAAAATTTTTGGTTCATTTACATTCGTGTTTCTTAACGTCCATTAAGGTATTCAACATGGTGCTTCCCCTAACAGCACTTTTATTTAATCTTTAAAGCAGCACGTTTTACAAACTCCTATGGCTTGCACACTGTTTTACCCAGTTCTTCTAGACAACAGATTTTTCAAATGTAAAAGAAAAGCGCCAGTTCAATGACTCTCAGGCAAAGAAAAATGCTCTCGGTGTACGAGACATTGTTCAGCACTGAAGAACGGAAAGTAACCTGGATTCCAGTTTCTATTTATTGCCTGAATATGTTTCAAGAGCTACTGCCTGTTTATAGGGGTTAAGGCCCCACTTGTATTTCCAACAAAGGACAGTGATCTACATGCTACACCCTCTCATGTAAAGTTTGTTTTGCTGTGAGGCCTGTACGATTACAAAATTATACAAAAATATTTAGAATTTAAATTTATACGTCAAGAAAACTTCGGACACCCCAAAAAACCTACAAGAGAAGTATATGAGTTTTGTAAAATTTCATTAAACGTGCTGAAGTGGTTTGGACGCTCAGAAAAAGCTACAGAAAACATTTGCATCGAATTTTTCAAGATGCTCAGTAGAGATACTTGATTCTCTGTTCAAGAAACTTTCAAGTGCTTTCTAGTTTACAGAGGCATTATTTTGTGTGTGTGTGTGTGTGTGAAGCTGGGGAGAGGGGTGGTATCCAGTAGGTGTGGCGCAGGGCAGAACCCAAAGTCACAAGTCCCACAGAAATCTTTATCCAAGAGTTACGGTCGCACAGCATCCTACAGCCACTATAAAAAGTAGGATGGGAACTTATCTGTGCAACTTCCTTAAAAAAAAAAAGAAACCAAAGGGGGGCAAAGGCGGGGGGTGGGGCCCAACCCTGGAAAGTCTAAACAATAAGAATAGAGCAGGTAACTAAAAATTACACATAAAGAGCCTGCGGTAAGGCAGATCTGGCAGGCGGCACAGACCGATCTTCAGGAAAGTTTACACACACCCACGGGGAGCGGGAGATGAGCCGATACCGGCACCTCCGCCGCTCGCCTCCCCGGGGGGACCGACGGGGCACGGCACGGCACCCCCTCGGGGAGGGACCGCCGCCATCTCCCCCGCAGCGGCCCGGCCACCAGCACCGGCGGGGCCTGACCCCTCCCCGACGAAGGGCCTACCGAGGGGGGGCTCGCTGGGACGCGGGGCTCCGGGGCAGGGCGATTCCCCCCGCGTTCCTCACCAAATTTTGGGGGGAAACGGGACTCGGAGACAAGGGGGGGCGGATCCTCCAGGGAAGGAGGGAGCAGGCCGAGGCGGGCGGAGCGAGAGGCTGCCGTCGGCGCGGGGAGGGGAAGGGGGGCCGGGTAACGGCACCGGGGGCGCCCCCCGAAGCGGCAGCGCTGGGTGCCGGGACCCTCCCGGGGCGGGCGGCTCGCTGAGGCCCGGGGACCGGCGGCGGGGC
>VYZM01006664.1:89327-106550 GCA_013398915.1 Dromas ardeola
AAAAAAAAAAGGTGAATACTTCAAGCAACATAAGCTCAGTCCAAACGGCGTGCTTTCTTGGGTTAGACAGCTTTTCTAGCAACAGAACGAAAATTCCAACAACAAAACACTTCCAGTTACAGACTGATAATTTGGAGGTGACACCCATAAAGCTGAAGTTTCCCCGTGAGCAGAGGAGGAGCAGCCACGGCACACGCGCACCGCAGAAGCTCTTTGCAGGAAGATGCCCTGGGTGGGCAGGGACGGCCGTGTCCCAGCTCGCTCAGAGTCACTCCCGTTCGACAGCACTGAACTGAGCAAAACTTTGTTCAAAGAGGAACACAAACATTTAGAAGAAGCAATCAGACCACAGACAGAATTTGGTGGTAAACCACAGATTTTAACTTCTTATTACATTGTGTTTAATGATCTGTTTTCCTGAGTGGGAACCCTCTTTTCCAGCTCTAACAAGCAAGACAAGAGAAAGAAGGAGACATTTTAGTGTGGCTTTTCTGGGACATTCATCTTTCGCCCTCGGAAATGCTCTCCTTCGGAAACATGGATCAGCCAGAATCCATTTGAGATGAAAACCACTAAAATAAAAATAAATCCAGTATACCGGTACAAGTGTACATTCTGGCTGACGTTACTCCCCAGCCTCCCTCTCCCACCAGACACTGTCACCATCCCTGCCGGCACAACAGTTTAAAATAAGCCCCTTTATCTCCCCAGCTTTCACCTGAATCAGATTAACCGAACACATCTATGTACATTACTTAATGATTTTTCTTAATGAGGACTCGAGAGTGTGCAATACGAGTTCCTCTGTCCTTATATCTGCAGGGTCGGTGATCTTTGGCAGAGGACTGAGATAACAAGCTGGAGGCAGCAATATCTTCAAACGCCCTTGGCTGGATCTGGAGGAGAGCACTTGTAAATGGCACAAGATTTCTAAACACACAGTAAAGACAAACATCTGAAGTTCCACTATAAGGCGGGTAACAGCTCCGTTTCCAAGTGACCGGGTAAAAGATGGCAATGAGGTCAGCAGGCAAAACTGACCTTGGGAGCCAAGCCACCGGGTCCCGCTGGAGGAGCTGGGTCCTCATTCCTCCAGTCCGAAAGGATCAGTCAATACCCAGACTGACGGTCCGACGGTCTGGAAATGCAGAGCAGACCGGCAGCTTGCTCTTCTGGAGAGAAACGTGCACGTCGAACAAACTCCTTTTCAGAATACCGAGAGCAACCTCTGTAATCTACCTTCCCACCCTCCGTTCTCCGCGGTCTGCGCCGCCCGGGGCCAGCCCTGCTTCCCAGGGACGAGGAAACCTGCCAGGCAGACAGCGTTTACGAGAAATGGGCGGTTTACTTCTAAAGCATTAGAAAAAAAGATGTGCATAATTTCAGTCTCTGGATTTCATGAAGTGTGAGACTGTCGAACCTGCAAAAAAAAAAAACCCCAACAAACCCACAGAAAAATGAAGTGATATCGCGGGAGGAGGAGGAACAGGATAGCGCTGCCTGAAGACACAGAGGAAATTTCTAATTGTTTGCACTTTCCTTTTATTAACTCTTCCCTAATGCACAGCTTCTCTCTGCACCATGAGATACGCTGCTCATTTTGCTTAATGTACTACCGGGAGGTGCTCAGACGTTACAAACGACGTACCTGGCCTCAACGCCCATCCAGAACAGGAGACTGTCTGCTGCTAAATCTCCTAGAGAGACATCAGAGCTACTGGCTGTTTCTACAGAGGGACTCGTTAGCGTCTCCTCCAACCGTTCAGCAAGAATCTTCTCGGGTCTGTGGCTTGAAAAATGACACATTGAGAGTTATTGCCAAGAAAAGAAGAGAAAATTAAAGTTTCCAGTATAGCTAATAAAAACTGCTTGAATCGCAACCAATTTCTCCGGCAGCTTTAGGCAGCACATGGCACGAGTTTATCCCAGACAAAATGCAAGAGGTTCTGAACTATCAAGTCCCAGTCTTTTGAGACATAGTAAGGAAGCTTTTTTAAACATTATAGTATAACTACTTCTATTGAAATTTCATTTGATATTTGAATATTAAAGAACACAAATTATGGTGAATTTCACTGTAGATATTAGACACCAGCAGAAAAGCCCCCAGCGTATTCTGGATAACACTGCAAAAGAATTAAATGCTATTCAAAAACATCTCAAACGCCTTTTATTCTAATTTAGATGTTTATGTCGCCTTACCATCACTACCTTTGAGAATCAGAGCTGCACCTACCTGAGCTAATTACATCTGAAAAAAGCATTTAGGAAAGCGTAATAGTGGCTAGGAAGATACAGGAAATAAAGACATTGTTTTACAGGATACTGTTGCTGTTCTTAATCTGATTGCGGGAGATATTTGAAAAAAAAAAAAAATGCTCTGAAGGTCTGGGAGCTACACGTATGGATGGGTGCTACCTTCGGGTCTGGGACAGGCACGTTTTCTAGAGCTGGGCGGGCCCTGGAGACCCCAAACATCTCTGACCAAATCATGATTCAGTCCCTTTCTGAAAACCAGCTGTTCACTTGACAGTTCCTACTGCGAATCAATAACGTCTTTATTACAAGGGGTTTTACCTTTTTTCTGGGCTCAATTTATCCCTTTTGAGTCTTGCCACAAGTTACATTAAACCGCAGATATATTTCTGTCCATGAAGTCACCCGTGTTTTTAACTGGAAGTGGGCTGGAGAAGCAGTTCTGGTTTGGAAAGCATCCCTCATCCCACCCTCTCACATCCGACTTGCGAAGGTTCCCGGATTTCCCGGTACGACGGCAGGTTCAGCACTGTATATCGAGAAGAATTTTTTTTGACTCCTTTTAATCAAGACCGAGCCTTCTGTGGGTAGGTCTTTGTTTCCTGAGAGCACCAGAGGGGTTCGGAGACGTTGCCCTTGCTTTGCTATGATTTCCGTGACCTGTACGGGTTGTCTGACGCGGGTTACTCCGTCCTGTACCCCAAACTCCCCGAGAACAGCCCGGCCTGATCTTCCCCAGCGTTAATGGAGGAGGGGGGGGCTGCTGGCGCCCTTTCACAGCGGGAAGGGCAGCGGAGAGCAATTACACCTCTTCGTACTCGCTTAAACGGATTTTGCTTTTCGTTTCTGAGATATGTATATGACATACACGTACATATGAAATACATGTCTGAGATATGTATATGAAATACATATACATATGAAATACATGCCTGAGATACGTAATAAAGGATGCTATTTTTTTGTAACATGAAAGCTTAAATATGAAATTACGGAAATAATATTTAAAATTTAACTATAGGGTTTGAAATGTGTTTTATATGTGCCTTTCTTGTACATGGTTTATCCTGTGCATATACATTATGTCATGGAAATGTGTGACGTATTATTATGTGTTTCAGCCTCAACATTTACTTAGCCAAGGATATAATTAACACCTTGCTAGAATAAAGCACCTTGAATTTGCATCAAGTAGTGAGTGGCCGGTCTATGTTGAGCAAGGGCCAGACCTACAAACATTTATTGGAATAAGCCTTCCCTCTCAATTCTTTCAGCTTCTTTCCTTCTATTAAACGGAAGCACTGAACGAAAAAGAAATCAACCATTCTTAGCTCCCAAATCTATTTTTTTGTTCTGATATTAGCTTCTGCTTGTTTTATGAGATCCTACCTTAAATTCTCCTTCAGGCTGCTGGGGATTCTGGGCTGGGCTGGGCACGTGGAAACGGCAAGTCGAGTTTAGGAAAACCCTGTGGTCAAACAAGACAAGGTTCATTAGAACCTACATCTCCGCTCACCAAATGCCGTGGCCACCAACTGCAGAGAAAATTATCTTCTCATAGCACAGAAGTGCGTGATCCGTACATTGAACCAGAGAAAATACATCTACTATTGAACACCAGTGAATCTGGGCTGCTGCTCTAGTAGCGACTCGCCGGTCTGGCATTAGATACAGCCAGGATTTGAGCTTTCCAGCGGCCGATAGATAAATTGGTTTAATTTAATTCTGCTAAATTAGAAATACCTTCCATTTCCAAGGTAACAAGATATCTGAACAATAAGAATGAAAATGTCTTCTGGACATGGAATACTTCACAGGGTCTATTCTTTCTATTTCCAGGTGCCCTCCTTTTGCTCTTAGAAAAATCAGCTTTGCACCTTGGGAATCCGGGGCTGAATTCTTTCAAAGGGGAGGGACTACTAAAATAGCTTTAAAAATACCCTCTTATCTTGTTTTTCGGGGAAGATTTAGAAGGCTTTGGTATACATTTCGGTACAAACCTTATTAATTTACCAGCTGCAGTGTTTACGTTGGGAAATGCATCCCGCTGTTTCTGTAAGCAAAACGTCTTTATCTTGACGGACCCTTTTCCGAAAAAAGAAAAAAAAAAAAGAAAAGAAAAACAAGAATGGATCACAGAAACCTCTGCCTGCCGTGTGGGAATTTGGCTAAAAAGGGAAGATGGGAACACGAGGCATTCCACTGACAAGTGCCATGAAGCTTTTCCAAATCAGACTATTTCAGGTTTTGCACGCAATTTTTTTTTTTTTTCATTAGGAAACTAAACAGAACCATACTTGCTCAGAGATAATAAATACACTTCTCCTGGAACATTTAACTTTGGGAAACAACGAATTTTCTATCTTCAAAGGCTGTGACCAGCCTTACTCCTAAAGCACAGAGGAGCCTGGCACCGCACACAGGCTCCGGCGGTTAGCATCAATAAATAAATAAATGTGTTTCTTATCTCAGGCTCGGGTCCGAGCGAAGGACTCCTCTCTCCAGCCCGCCTCCCCCCAGGTGCGACCTGGCCTTTGATGGCTTCTCCATCCCTCACGGCCCCCCTCCAGCACCTCCCCAGCTTCTCCCACCGCCCTCCACCCCGAAGCTGCTCTTCCTCTTGCTTTAAAACTACTCTTGACCACTTAAATGTGCGTGTGGGAGGGGAGGGCGATGCCAGCTTTCCTCTTTTCCAGCACCGACTGTATCCAGGGCATGATCCTGTCAAGGCACAAATGCCAACAAGGAGGTGCCGGGCTGCGTCTCCTCTGAAAGAGCCGTCCATAGCGGAGAGAGCTATAAAAACCCAAACAGCCATGGGGGCATGCGGTGGGCATGGTCACGAGATATACTACTGCAAACAACAACATTTGTTTCCTATAAGTGAATTTTATTTTTAAAAATCAGGTACACATATTTAAGAAATGGGCTTATTTCTTTCTTGCAAAATTTCCAGGGTGGGCTACTAAATTTCCTACCAGAAACTCAGTTTTCAATAGTCTTTTTGGAAGAGTAGAGAGTCCTTAAGAACCACGATTTAACTGAGAGAGCAGATGATAATTTGCTAGTGTTTCTCCACAAAACTACAAACACATACTAAAACCCTTTTTAAAAGACACTAGAAAATTAATTAAAACAATTCTACTTATAAGCAGATAATAAAATAATGTTGCGTTTTTGTTGTTGGGTGACCGTTAATTGTTTGAATGCTAAGAGATATTCCAGGATTAATTCTGTGACTTTATGAACAGATATTTATTAATGTTTGGATATTCTCACAATGTGTTTAACGGTATCTTCTCCCTTGAACTGCAATCTTAACTGTAATTTAACAAAGCGTGCGACTTAAGTTCTGCTGCACAAAACACCCTCCGTGCCTTAACCAACTTTAGGGTCCTTTAACCGCCTTTTTATACGGAATTTTAGGCTGGGAGGAACAAAAGGATGCACTTTTCACGACCCTGGAACCCTGTGACCACTGGGAAATCAAAAGGGTGGTGACACGAAGGAAAACTATTGTCCACAAAAATAAGCTCTTCAAGGGGCACCAGGAATGCACAATAAAATCCCAGTTTCCTTTGTGCAGCTGTTTACGCCTATGGCTTGCATCATCCAAAGCTCAAGAAAAGATCTAAACTAAAAAGGAATCCTGGTTTCTAAGAAAATTCCGTATTCTTCTTAAAAAACAAAAAAAACCAACAACCCAACCCCTACTTGAAATAGAATCTTTTAAGAATTCGTCATCTCTCTACAAATTAAATATGTAACTCTGAGGCAATGAAAATCCTTCAGCCCGCTCGGTGGGAATCAGAGAGGTAGATTTAAAAAGTGATTCCAGCAAGCAGGAGCAGACGGGAAAATAACCCGATTTGTCAGGACTGGAGGATTTAGTGAATTTGCTGCCTTCTAACTCTACCGTTACTACAACGTAGCAGCATGAAAGAGCTTAATTAGAGAATCAGCTCTACTTTGACCTGAAAACATTTTGAGTAAAAAGAAAAAAAAAAAAGAGAGAGAAAAAAAAAGAGGACCGGTCCTAAATTCTTAATTAAGCAAAGCTGTTATTGAAGCCAGGAGCCTTTTTTCCACTGAAGACTGAAAAACCTGGAAAATATCTTGCAAATAAAAAACACAGACAAATAAAATTATATGTGAGCCTCGTGTCGTAGTCTCTCAAAACAATCTATTGTGTCCTGTATCGTCATACAAAATGTAAGAAGTTATTGTTGTTCAAGTCTTTTTCAAAGACTTTTTCTGATTCAACTTGAAATCAGTGAAGAGAAAAAATTCCATGGACTTTAATAAGCTTCGTATCAGGGAATTGCCTGGTAATTTATGCAAAACATTATAATTCAAGTTTCTTCTAACAAAATCAGTTGATAAAAATGTGTAGAGGTAAAATACGGAGTTAAAGCACATTTGTTTGTGTATAAATGTTACAGAGATTTGCAGAGCGGGGCTGAAGTGCTGTGCTCGTGCAGCAAGTCCAGCCAATGCTCAGATACTTCTTGGAAGCAAAAGGGAAATCAACTGATTTTTCTCATTTCTTCTTAGAGACTTTCAAAAAAAAAGTAAGCGAAAGCATATTTGGAGAAAAAAAATACAGTTCCAAAGGCTGTGGATTTAACAGTCTCCAAAAAAAAAACCAGTTCAAAAGGCTGTGGATTTAACAGTCTACATTTATATCAGGAAAACAGAGAAGTATTTTTATTGAAAGATTTTTTTAAATTGTATAATTTTACCATTTAAACGATAGTGAGAATTTGTTTGCGGGGGAGGATGCTAAAAGTACTGAAACATTTGATGTTGCAGCAGCTGGTCGTCTCTGCAGAAACATGTAAAGTGATAACTTTTTAAAAAGACATTTCAACTGTCCTGAAAGCGATGATTTTGAAGAGGCTACTGCATGGGATCTTTTTTTTTTTTTTTGGTTGCAGATTTGACAGTGAGAATCAATTGTGCGATCCTTCTAAAACTGATTATGCAAAAACTGGCAGAAGCAGCGCGACAAAAGCGGCGGCGTAACAGGCATGCCGAAAACGCCGGCGAGAGCCCAAACCTACAAGTGACCTCTGGAGCCCTCGGGCACCGCACGCAGCCCCCAACGTTCTCAGGACAAACCCTGCTTATTCCTAGTCCTGTTTTCAAACAGCCTGGGAAGCGACTGCAGTTATTTCCTACAAAGCAGAGGATAAGTCTGGATGGAATTCGGTGTGATCCTGCATCAAAAAGTAAAGAAGAGTTAAAGAATTGAAACGCTCTTGAAGGTTGATGCATTTTTTCACATCGAATCAAAACTTGCTGTTGCAGAGGTCGACAGGAGATCGCAAAGGCAGACAAAACCTTAAGGGAAAAACTGTTGTTCAATTTCAGATTGTTCTGGCTGAATCTTCAGTCTTCCTGAAGTTTTGTGCTTTTTTTGGTTAGGACAGAGGGGAACTATTTATCTTCCAGGCAAGCAAAGCGCCCTCCCAAACGGCAGCGATGCCACAAGCCGTGGCAGCCATCCGCGGGCTCTAACGCAGCGCCCACCAGGAGGGGGGGAAGAGAATAGCATCTGTCTGCGTGAGTAATTTGGAAAGGAAAGGAAAAGTCAAGCTAAATCAAAATAAACAAAATAGGAAGCCTTGTTGTTTCAACGCTTTGCATCACAGTATGTGTCAGGTACAATATCCCTGATACGCTGGGTGTTTAAATCACACAGAGGTTCATGTGGAAAATCCTGCTTCAGAATCTGCATTTCAGTTTTACTCGGGAACATGTGGTAAATTAAAAAAAAAAATGTAAAAAAATATCCTGGGCATACTCTTGTAATTTGCCTTTAAACCTTTTATCTTCCAAATCACGCCGTTTTTTTTTAAGCAGAGCAGCCAAAACCTACTGCAGAGGTACATGGCAGAAAATATACTTTAAATCACTAAACAGGGATCTTTTTGCTGCCTTTTTATACAAAATTCTGGGTGCGTTATAACAAAAGGATGCACTTTGCACGACCTTGGGAGCCTGTGACCATTGGGAAATCAAAAGGGTAGTGACACTAAGGAAAACCATTGTCCAGCAAAATAAGCCTCTCCAAGGGGCACCGAGAATCCACAATAAAATCCCTGTTTCCAAGAAAATTCAGGCATTTCCATCAAAAAAGACTGGTAAGATAAATAGAATGTCCTCATAAGCCACAGATTCTTAATAATACAAAATGTCTAAGTCCACGGTAAACAAAGCCCCAACGAAAACTAACATCGACTAACGGGGGCTTCTCAAGACCTGGGTCGCGACCCAGCGCCTGGTCACAAGGGACCTCAAAAGCGTTTCGGAGCTGAAATTGCACGGAATTTGTTTTGCATGGTATACATTTCAGTTAGAGTTTCGCTCCGCTGCCGAGCCCGTAAAACTCCCGCGACTATCTCCTTGCTGACAGATATGATTTCCGCGTTAACCATCACCGCCGCCGTTATCTTTCCAGCATTTCAGTTGGCGCGAGCACACACGCGGGGCTGACAGAAACCCCAGCAGGCTGGTGGCTTTCCGCCCGCCTGCCCTTCCATTTCGGGCGTTTTTTTCACAAGTTTTTCAACTAATCCATTTTGAAACTTTAAAAAATCAATAGTAAATGCATTTTTGCTATACATCTTGCGCTTTGCTTGGTAAGTCTGGATCAAGACTTCGTTTTTCAATCACTTTCTTTTTGTCACGTTGAGTGTCTTCAGTTTCTTCTAATGATCGTACGGGAGAAAAAATATTTGTGATAGATTCAAATATCAGAATGGGGCATTTTGTGACAAATAAGCCTGGCTATGCTGACGAAGCCGTTTGCAGAATGTCTCTTTTTAGATTGAGCCCTGCTTGTACTAAACTCACCTCGTTCTCTCTCAGACCTGTAGGAGGCAGAACTCAACAAATCTTTCACCATTTTACGTGGCTCGAACGTGGCGTTTTTGTCACCGAATTCTTGCTAGTCGGTGCTGGCAAGAATTAATTGAACAGGGGAAGTTATATATATCAATATTTTTAGTTGATATATAACTCAACCTCTTATCCTGCAAGTATTTACATGCACAAGTAACTTTACCCACATAAATAAAGCTACTTGCACGTTTAGGCATCTGCAGAATTGGCCTATAATTTCCATGAAAATCTAAAGAAAATAATGTATGATTTTTTCTCGAAGAGTTAACTAAAGGGCACATGTAATAGGCGGACTTGGGAACTACATGACTTATTTACTAACTTAGTTTAGTATAAATTCTTAAGAGCTACTGCCTCCAAGAATTTCTACACGTTGGCTGTAATTTTAACTTTTCTCCTTGCAAAAAAATAGCGGGGAACGTTATTGACGGTACATTGCGAGCTTGTATCAAGGGCTGAATCACAATAATCTGAATGTTTTCACTCATTTTTGCGAAGCTGACAACTCTGCGATGTAAACTGCAAATTTGCCCCAGCTGGTTGCATATGGCTCATGTTTAACCAGAAAATAATTTAATGTAATGAGCTGCACGGGAAACCATTCTTAAACATTGACAGAACTTGCTGTCCTGAGACACGGGATTGCCATGAAATAACACCTTTCATCCGCAACAATTCCATGTTCTGTCTGGATTAAGGAAATCACACCGCAGAAGCGTTGCTTTTAAAATACACTTAATAGGTTCGTTTATACAGTGGGAGTAAATTTATGCAAACACGAGGAAGGGGGTGTCTTCCCACAACTAACAACTTTAAGTTCTAGAAAAGGACTATGCCAGGAGCGGCGATTTTTTGCAAACGCGATGAGGCAGGAGATGCTCTTGTGCCCCTCTGGCTGGCGGGCCCCGGGGGGGCAGCAGTGGCAGGACAAAGGACACGGCATCTGCTGGCGCATCCCCGGGGCTGGAAGCCAGGCTGATCAGCTGGGCAGAGGGGCTTCTGCTGCGGTGATGGACCCTGGGCTGCCACGGGACATTGGGCTGCCATGGGAACATAGACTGCCATCAGACCCTGGGCTGCCATGGGACTGTTGGCTTCCACAGGACCCTGGGCTTCCATGGGACCCTGGGCTGCCACGGGACATTGGGCTGCCATGGGAACATAGACTGCCATCAGACCCTGGGCTGCCATGGGACTGTTGGCTTCCACAGGACCCTGGGCTTCCATGGGACCCTGGGCTGCCACGGGACATTGGGCTGCCATGGGAACATAGACTGCCATCAGACCCTGGGCTGCCATGGGACTGTTGGCTTCCACAGGACCCTGGGCTTCCATGGGACCCTGGGCTGCCACGGGACATTGGGCTGCCATGGGAACATAGACTGCCATCAGACCCTGGGCTGCCATGGGACTGTTGGCTTCCACAGGACCCTGGGCTTCCATGGGACCCTGGGCTGCCACGGGACATTGGGCTGCCATGGGAACATAGACTGCCATCAGACCCTGGGCTGCCATGGGACTGTTGGCTTCCACAGGACCCTGGGCTTCCATGGGACCCTGGGCTGCCACGGGACATTGGGCTGCCATGGGAACATAGACTGCCATCAGACCCTGGGCTGCCATGGGACTGTTGGCTTCCACAGGACCCTGGGCTTCCATGGGACCCTGGGCTGCCACGGGACATTGGGCTGCCATGGGAACATAGACTGCCATCAGACCCTGGGCTGCCATGGGACTGTTGGCTTCCACAGGACCCTGGGCTTCCATGGGACCCTGGGCTGCCACGGGACATTGGGCTGCCATGGGAACATAGACTGCCATCAGACCCTGGGCTGCCATGGGACTGTTGGCTTCCACAGGACCCTGGGCTTCCATGGGACCCTGGGCTGCCACGGGACATTGGGCTGCCATGGGAACATAGACTGCCATCAGACCCTGGGCTGCCATGGGACTGTTGGCTTCCACAGGACCCTGGGCTTCCATGGGACCCTGGGCTGCCACGGGACATTGGGCTGCCATGGGAACATAGACTGCCATCAGACCCTGGGCTGCCATGGGACCCTGGGCTGCCACCGCATAGATGCTGCTGCGCATCCTGCAGCCCACAAGAAGCGGCGCCTGGGCTCCAGGCTGGGGGGGCTTCACCCCAAATATCCCTCTCGCTGCCTCTGATATTAAAGCGGGGGGATATTATTCCGGACTTGGGGATACTTTCCTTTCCTTTCTTAGTGCTGTACTTCGAACTGTCTGCAGCTTGGGGGCAGAGCCACACTGGCTGGCGCTGGCAGCGGGGAAAAGCCGCTTTCTGGAGATTTTCGCAGCTGGGACAGGCTCTGGAGTGGGAATTCCACCCCCTTTTCCTCCCTCAGACATGGAGTTACCGCACGCTGAGGCAGAAAGGAGCTTCCCTCCTAGAAAGGAAAGTATTTTTGCCAAAAAATACACCTTTGCATCTTTGTGTGTGAACTCCAGTCCGTGTCCATCCTCAGCCTTATTTCCAGGCTGGGCTGCGTCTGGGGACTCTCTTTCCCAAAGCAAGCGCGTTTTTCCCACTACGCTGAGATAAACCACACGCTCTTCCTCGCGCTAAGGTTGGTTTGCCTCCTGTCATGTTTTTTCTCCTCCAACCGAACATTTTGAGCTCGGGGTAACAGGATCATCCTTTAAGTACGCCCATCCAAAAATGCGTTAAACTACTGGTAATACGTTTTATCTTCTCAGCGGGGAGCTGGAGTGTGCACAACACGTGCCCTGGGAAAAAGCGTCGCCTCGGGAAGAGAGGTGAGGTTCTGTGTTACGCCTCTAGCCACAGCTCTGGGAACATCCAGCAGGTTTAAGCTGGTTTTATGCCCTTCTGATCCCGAGCTGCTCTCGGGGCTGGAGCTGACCTCCTGGTGTTCAGTCAGCCTGAGGTCTCCATGGGTTTTACCTCCCCTGGGAACTCTGCTCTTCCCTGAACTCCCGAGATGCGACAGCCTCCCTGCGATGGACCTTCTGGTGCTGCCCAGCTCCCGCGGACGGGTCTGGGAGAGAAATCGCTGCAGGGAAACTCTGACGAGCTACATAACGAAACGCCTCCCCCAGATGGGTGTAAAAACTACTTGGCGCCGCCCTGCTCTGAGGAGCTCATCCTCATTGACAGGATTTTGAATTTCAGGGCCACATGCGCTGATTTCTGCCTGGGACATCCGCTTTCGCGCAGTCGGTGCTCCTGAAGGCGCGCCAACGATCAGCGCTCTGGAAGAAGAGAAGAGGAGGGCCGCGGGGATGCCGCGGGTGCTGGTGGGACCTGGTGGAGCGCAAGCAACCTGCCCGCTGCGGGTGGCTTGTGGAGCTGCCCAGCATCTCCGCAGCTTTAACGGGCAACCCCAGAGCTGCTGCCAGCAACGTGCTCCTGTTCCTTCTGCAAAAAAAGAGAGGAATCCCAGCATTTCCTATTGCGCGCAACTGGAGGAATTCAACGTCGGAAAAAAGGCTATCAGCTGCTTTTTTTGGCTGTGCGCAACGATACAGTGCGTGTGTCCACTGCCAGGTTTCGTACACGTACAAACACCCACCCCTCTGCCTCTTCTAGAAGCAATTCTCCAAATCCAACATCTGCTCGACCCCCTCGAGTGCATACAAGCTGGTAACAGGGAAAGGTAAGTGGGTCCCTTTACCCGAGAAGGAACATTTGGGCAGAGAGTGACACACGGACCATGTCACATGATGGAAACACGAGGACAGGCTCCGGGTCTCTGGGTCTCCTCATCACGTCCTTACACCAAACGTTGATAATACCTGGAGACGGCAGAGAAAAATGCAGGCAATACTGTGCTGCCTCCTACAGTAACTAAGTAAGAGAAAAATGAATTTTCTGTGTAACCTGTAGTCAAACAGTAATTTATTGACTCATTTCCCAAACGTCACATGGTGTACGGGAAGTATATTTTGGAAGGAGGTGTCTCACCTAGAAATGACTCGAGCATATTCTTAAACGTACGCACAGCGAAGAAATTTAAGCAAGTCCTATTTTGTCCCACGGAGGGGAAGGAGAAGTTCATCGCGTGCACAAGGGTCTGAGCAGGACGGGGACCGAAGTCTCCCCTGCCCTCGCAGGCGGGGACAGGGCTGAGCCCTGGTGGGGACACTCCTGTCCCCCGCTACCCAGCTCGGGGACAAGGCGTTTGGGGGGTCAGATTCACGGGGCAGCTGCCCCCGTACCCCGCGTTGCTGGAAAGATTACTGCTCCTCGAGACGGAGCTTTCCTGGTTTGCAAACTTACGCACCCCTCATTTAAGCTACGTACACAGTTTTCAGGGCTTAAGCACGTATTTAGATACGGGGCTCATGGAAAAAAAATAAGATCTACCCAAAATCTAGGCAGCTCACAGCATATCCTGATTGCCAGCTGTGGAGAAATAAAATCTATTAAGGAATTTTGCAAAAGGGGAAGAAGTCGTGTGCTGTTACGGAACAGAAGATTGGACTTCACGTTGAATACGCAGGGCTGTATGCATGAATTCAAATGTCAGGTTATACAGACAAATAAGAAAACTCACTGAAAGACCTGTAATATTTGCCAAATTGGCAACCTGTCGGTGGGAAGGATACGCACATTTGGACTGAAACGATGCAGAGAAATTGTAACACAACAAAAAACTTCTGATGAGAAAGGCAAATCTCAAACCACCGAGACTTTAAGGAAGTAATTCGGGCAGGTGTAATCCCGGATCTTCTCAAAGCAGCAGGAGGACACCTACTGCGTCTGGAGATGAACCCGAAAGAGAAAATACACAGCCAGCTTGGCTACGCAGTCAAAACTCCGTCTTCAAGGAATTGATTTTGACATGAGAAAAATGCAAACGGAGCAAGTTACTACGGGAAGCATTTCTAATAGCGCAGGTCAGCGTTACACAGGGCCCGATCCTGTGAGCACAACGTGGGGCAATCCGTCCTGCACGTAACCACCTCTTCAATTAGGCAACGTGTAGCCAGATTCCAGGATTTGACCCACCTGAAACCGGCACGAAAGAGATGAAGAACTCGGCGCTGTGAAGGGGTGGGTTCATCGAGCTTCCCAGGATGTTAAGGGAAGTGGAAGCAACTCTCAGAATCCAAACCTATAGAAATCACATAAAAGAGCCACACAGAAATCTCATTTCAGCCTGCTAGAAAATAAAATAAATACAAAAGAAACGAAAAGGATTAGAAAGTTAAATGCAGAATTTAGCGTATCTACATAGCTACTATGAAAACAAATAGGAGAGAGAGCTTTCGTTCTTTACATTTTTGTTTTAATAAACATGTTCGGAATAAATTGTCAGAGAGCTCGCAAAAAGAAAAGTCTGAGCCATTAGTATGCGGCAGTGCTTTACAGCGCATCAGAGACACAGCAAACGTTACATTATTTATCACAGCAATCAATATTGTAAAAAAAAAAAAAAAAAGTTAAAATTAGCCATTAGTATACATTTTTTTCTCATTTTACATGTAGATTGGTCTTATTCGGGAGAGGGCTTAGTGTTTTTATAAGGATATTTCACATAACGAAAACGCAGACTAACAGAGCTTATCTGTATCTTATTTTTCTGTAGTGAAATAGCTTTACAAATAAAGTAAATAGAAATGAAAAGGTGAATGGCAGTTTTAAATGTTTTACTAATACAGTGGCAAAAGCGTAAAACCTTTTGTAATAAAACCTCTATTACCAGTCATTTTTCACAGAGAAGTGCACATACGTAGAGACTGTTCAGAAAACGAGCCTCGAGCTAAATTTTTCATTGACATTGAGGAAAAATTTGAATTGTCATCTCAAAGGATTTCTTTTTATTCCATCCCCACGAGAGGAAAATAATTTTCGTTCGACGCATTTTTCAGCTGAGTGCTTTAAAACAAAGAGAGTTTAGCGGCAAACGAGAGGCGATTCAGCGTTATGTGAAAAATCCAAGGTGTGCAGAAGACAACTGAGGACGGAGCTTTAAGGCTCGAACTCAACTCCTGCAAAGATTTACCACGGCCGTGACCGTGTGGGCTCTCACAGAAGTCAGCAGCCGCCTCAGGATCAGAGTAACTCTGTAGCTAACGATGAAAGTATTTTCTCTTAAATATTCCTTCGCATTTTTTGTTTCTTTTGTAGAGGACCTGATCTCTCTGTACATTTTCTTCCAAAAGTACAAAATGTCTGAAAGTCTCCAGAGCTGGCTATAAAATAGGGTTCTGGGCACTGATACCCCGCTGCTCTTCTGCAAGTTTCGCGACCTTCTTAAGCCTTTCAACTATTCCCAGAGTTTTGAGAAATACGATAGATTTTATTAATCTGACAGAAATCTCCCCACGCAGCGACCGAAACGCATCTTTGGGTAGTTTGTTTTGAAAAAAAAAAAAAATAAAAATAAAAATTTTCTGTTTCACGAAGATACATCCCTCTTACTTGTTTCTGATTTTCATTTTTCTTTTCTGCATCCGGAGAGTTCAGCACAATCCGCTGCGCCTTCTTCAGCGCGAAAAAGTTCAGACAAACGTTCTGATTCTTGAAGGAAAAGAGAATTGGAGGAGACATTCCAAGGCAGAGTTAGAATTCCTAGAACAGAGTTGTTAGAGTACGGATGAATCAGGAACCAAGAAGAGAGAGAACGGAATTAGCTGCAGCACCGAGAAGAAAAGCGCTACGAAGGCAACAGAAATGTCTCCTCAGCGCGTGTGCGTGCACGCGATTCTGTTATGGACAATAAATACCCAAATTTCTGCATATCTGGTATAAGAAAAGAGTGAGCTCGATAATTTCACAATAAATTCTGAGAGTCATTTTCAGGAAAACATATATATATTTTTTTTTTTTTTTGTATCTCTGTATGGGGATTGCACCTCGCTTCGTCTTCACAACGCTCCTCCTAACCCGGGACAAAGCCTTACGGCCGTCAGCAACGTGTTCCACAGGCACCACCGTACAGTCTATAAGCCACGTGTGTTGAAAAGGCCGTCGGCGCCGCGACACCGCTCTGCCGAGCCGCCACGGCAGGCGGCCGCTTCAGCCGCACAAGTGCCCTGCAAAACCTTAAGAAATGTTCCGGCGCTTTTTTCTTTGACCGTTACTTTTTTTAGCAACTGGTGTATTTGCAGACCTCAAGACTCCCTTCCAGGAGACACAAAAATACAAGTCGAAGGTCAGCAGGAGGATGTAAAAATACCTTTTAATCTTATCTGCGCAACACGTCGCGTAGACTTGTTTCCCCATCTTCAGGCTGTCTTTGCTGAAAGACTAATTCACTTCTCAACTGACAGAACAGGGATAATCAATGTGCAGCGTGTGTTGAGTAAAAGCTGTGACACGCGTAACTTCATCCATATATAAGATTTGAGTAACGCTTAGGATGCAACTTTTCATATTAAATAATCAAAAATATCATCGCAAAGCACATGGTTCTTATATAAAGAAGAAAGTTTTTGAGTACCGTGCCACGTCTAGTGCTTATTTGCTACAAATTTTACAAAGTTTTGTTTTCCAGAGTTAGACATGAAGTGTCTTTCATTTGGGAAGGTGTCCTGTCCTGTTGCGCGTACATGAGTTACCGGGACGCTTTTCTATTTTTCATTACTGCGTCAATTCGCTGTTTCGTTTCTGTAGGGGCGTTGATAACAAATCTACGTGCCAAATTACGGACTGTAATGTTGAGCGTTTTGCCCTCTTTTAGCATTTGGGGCTCGAAACTTCAGAAAGGCGCTCTGCCTAACGAGGAGAAAATTTAAAATTTCGAATTTTACCGCGTCCTCCAATTACAGAAAAATCTCCCCCCGGCTCCAAATCAGGAGTCGCTAAATTCGGTTATCTCTCCCGGGCACTGCAACATTAAAAAGTTTGCAAAAGCGCAACCCGGCCGAGCGTTTCCACTGATAACGCAGAAACAAATTGCAGTTTCTGGAAGAAATAATACGAAACGGGCTCGGGAGCGGGGCGGCCTGCGGAGAGCCCTCCCGTCTTGCTTTGATACGGCGGCGGCTTTGTTGGAGGCCTCGCAGGGGCAGGCGGGAGGAACGCGGGGCAGCTCGGCAAAACTCGCCCCTCCAAACCTGGAAGAATTT
>VYZM01006665.1:0-34818 GCA_013398915.1 Dromas ardeola
GATTCCATGATTCCATGATTCCGAGATAAAGAGAGAAATTCTTTTCTTAAAGAAGCTTACTTTTATTTGTCAATGTACTTGTACTTTCCAAATAAGAGCATTTTATGTACCAAGAGAAGGTTAATTCCCCCTCCTCTTTTCGTTTAAGGGCTAATACATACGCAAGCTAATTTGTTCTGGCTATTATCACAATTTATTTCCGTTGCTACAGGGCAGCCAATAACTTTAATAAAGGAGGTTCCAGTTACCCAATCTTCCCAGTTAATAAACTGCATTGAAATACTCAGAATGAATTGGCTCCCACGTGCTACAAATACAGAAAATTACCATGCTGTAGTGTTATCACTACCACACAGGTACAATTAAATGTGTGTTATGCATGGAGCTGCACAGAACATTAACAGTAATGTCAAATGCAATTAAAAAGGAACTATTGTGTGGCTCCATCTGAAAAATCAGCCTGCTTGTATGTACTTTATGCTGGATTACTCACTGGATAGGGCAATATTGAACCACTTGGTGCTTAGGATTCGCAGGAGAGAGCTAAGTAAACAAAGGAGCACAGCCTGCCAGAGCCATGGTTAATCGTGAGGAGCTGAGGCCTTCCACCTTGGATGAAAGCATGAGATATTTATTTCCTGCATCACTGGAACACTATTTGCTCATTAATGTTGACCTTACTGTGTATAGGCACCGTTCAGAGGGTTACAGCTTTTGTTCAGCCATGTGCACTGTCCTTCTCCTATAGAAGTGACAGTTTTATACAAGTCCACTGCTCTGTTTAATAGATCATCTTTCCATCACGTTATGCTCTAGTTCTTCTCCCTTTATCTTTAAATCTTTAAGTTTCAGCCTTCTTTTTATACCCTTGTCAACCCAAAGACGCCCCCTGATCCATGCGATTGCTACAGTAAAACTGCCGTATCTTCCTATAGCTCAGCTTTTGGAAATAAAATCCTCTCTTGAGACCTATCACTATGTTAAATAAATATGAGCGCAGTATTTTGATTACTTTTATTAGGTGGTTTCTTTTGCTTACAATGCAAAACTGCAGTATCCTTGGACCAAAATCAGTGGTGACTGAAAGCTGACCAAAGTCCTATTAGGTCTCTGTAATTGCTCTAACCATCCTTATTCCAATGTGTAGAGACTTACTACGTCGGGACAGCATTACGGAGGAAACCTCTGAAACAGGTATCTTAAAACAGAAATTTAATACCTAAAATCCACTATCCGCCTAATAGAGGATACTAGTGGGACAAAATAGTTACTTGCTTTGAAGTCAACACGGTAAGCAGAGGAACGCTGGTTGATAGAAGACCTCCTGGGTCTCCAAGTGTCATTCACATGAGTGCAGGTTATCACACCTCGACATGATACTGACCTAATTGCAGCAACTGGTGTGAGTATTTCTTCTGGCAAATCAAAGTGAGCCCAGGTACAGATGTTACCCTATGTTTTTTTATTAGTCCAGAATGCTTTTTTTCCCCCTTTTTCAACTCTTTTATTTAGGCTTTCAAATAAACACCATACTTCCTAAAAGGAATTAAAAGCACAGTATGAACCTGCTTCTGCCTTAAAATGCTGCATTGCATGTTGGCCCTGGCAGCAGGCTTTGCCAAAGAGGAGCATAAAATGCAACATTTCTAAGACCATGTCCTTGGATAGAACAAATCTGCCCAGCTCCATCCAGACCACTGGAGCTACAGCAGCTTACCCCCATCAGTGTCAAGCTTGTATTTTTATTCTTTCATTGCAAAGTTCAGAACAATTGAAATGGTGGTCTAAATGTCAAAATAATAGCTCTTCCATGAAATTATTAAAAATTCGTTCCTTTAAGAAGGGCGTGTTTGAGTGTTGTCTCTCCCAGCACCACTGAGGACTACAGTTCCCGTGCCCATAGGCTTCCTGGGAAGTGTTCCCGGAGTCAGAGCAGCCCTTGCTGGATGTGGGTTTGGTAGCTAATTCTGAATCTCCTCGTGTTGGAGCTGTCGACTGAAATTTAAACGGAGAGCTCATCACCCCATCCTCGGGACGGTGTGTTCATTATGCAGCTGTTGCAGCCGCTGGTAAGCAATGCTATCTGTAAAGTGGATGAGCTCTGTACGGGGAAAGGCAGAATGAGGAGGGATGTGGGGGCTGCCAATTGCAAAGCACATGCTGACGTTGCTTAAAATGCCATGCTACTGTGGAGTTACAGTCATATCAAATGCATTGTATGCCATAATATTGGGTGGGAGCAATTACAGCATGCATAATTGCCGCCTTCCTTTCCCCCCGCCGTTCTCCTTGGCCCAAGTTTCATGTGCATATGTTATCCTGCGGGTGAAAGCTAATATAATATGAATTAAAGAAAATTGCACGATTCCCTAATGTCCACATCACACAGATTGATTTGCATTTACTTGTAACTGAAAACACATGGCTAGTCACGGTTTAAGAAAAATAAAAAGGATTACAGCAACCCCAGACCATGACTGAAAGGAGTTATTCAGCCCCTGCATTGTATCATTTAGCTTCACAGTGGAGCAGATACCTAATCTAACATACAACAGGCCATCTATAATCAAAGAGTTTGCTGCTCCTCGGCCATCCAGGAACGATCGCTTAAGCATTTGGCATGACAAATATCCAAGGCTCGTTTGGCAAGGAGAAAGTAGCACTGAAGAGTAAAACCCAGGTAGGAAAACCTTTAGGAGACTGATTGAAATTGCAGGTGACAAGGGGATTGATGGCAATGGCAATTAGGCGGCCCCTGGGAAGTAGATAACTGTTAGAGACACAAAAGCTTGGTTCTGTGTGGGATGCCGCAGTCGTCCCCTGGTCGAGAGAGTGACCCGCTCTCTTCTCTGAGATGGCAGAGTGATTTCCAGCAGGGCTCCTGCTCTGCACCTCATTGTAATGCAGGAAAGCCCAGCGCTGAATATTTTCACTGTTCTAATACCCCGATGAGATTGTTCTGCCACAACACAGTCAGTACAGTGCCTGAGAAAATTACTTTGTGAAACGCTGGGCTTCAAACCATTACCTCAAGTAGAACCCTTAGCCTGAATTTAAAGCATGATGCGACGCAGGGGCTTGTGTCCTTCCTTTTTCTTTCTCACTTGGTTTTGTTTTGTTTTCTTTTAATTTTATTTCTTTTTAGAAATTCATTCAGACGGTGGATTGTTTGTTTTTCATAGTTCTGGGCTCGTCAAATTGATGGATAACTCTAAGTAATGAATCCCATGACTGCACTATTGAAATTATCTCAACCACCAAAATGTCTGTTTAATCTACATCAGAGTGCCTGCGCTCCTTTTGTGCCCAGATAAATCAGCTAAGCATAACGAAGTACCTCCAACATTCATTTCCAAAGATCTGAAAAACGGTTGGCTTGTCTTAGTGTAGTTCTACGGCTGGCAGCTGTCTGGCAGAGTTTCTGACAAAAAAATGGGGGGGCGGAGAGGAAACTTCTCTCTCTAAAAGAAAAGAATAATTTTATTAAAATCTGAGTTCTAGAGGTTTTTCTTGTGTTTTAATTTCTGTTGCCAATCAATCAATATTCTCACTGAAGGAAATGAAGATGCTTTTAGGAAAAGAGCATGTTTATTTTCTTCTCCTTTAATTGTCCTTTCTTTTTGAGTGGACGGTATGTATCTGAGGCAGCCAAAAGCCCACAGAAGTGGGCAAACTTCCAGTCTTGCTGAAGTGATGCCCGAACAGAAGAAACACTGCGAAAGCAACAGCAGTCCTAGTGCCCACGTAAGTGCTCGCACAAGGTTGTGCTCCCATCCAGGAGCAGACAATTTCTGGATTCAAATTTGCAACTGTGGCTACCAGGACAGCCCAGCCTCCCAGGGAACATCCCCTCCGTGATGCTGAGCTGAAGCATGGGGGGACTTCTCCATCCCCTGTGGTGGGGGGGGTTGGGGTAAAGGCTAACCCAAAGCCATGCCATTGGATCTGGCCCTGGGGCTTCATCAGGGGAAAGAGGTTGGTTGGAGGGACCCAAGCACCAGCTGAGCAGGGGCTCCCCGAGCTCTGTGGACCTGACAGGGCCATTGGATGGTGCTCACACCCATCCTCTGCTCCCAGCTGCCTCCTTGCAAAGCAGCCAACGTGTCAGCCATACATAAATTGGGTAGAGGTTTGTAACATAAAACAAATGACCTTTTAATCCTTCCAGGGGGCTGAATGGAACTAATAACAATGTTAGACTGGTTTCCACCAGAGTTAAGTTGTCTGGGTCTAGTTTTCTGGATTCCATTGCCAATCTTAAAGAGGAAAAAAAATAAAAATCCAAACAATGTTTTTTCTGCCTTTCATTCCTTGAGACAATGGAATAACATGTAATTGTCATTCATCAAACAAACCTCTCTGTGCAGGATATAAAGGAACCACAAAAACTGACATCCCCAAATGAAGAGATTCATTAATCACAAACACAATGAATAATTATTTTTAAAAGACGAAGCACAAAAGGCCTCGGAACATGGAGCGTACGTGGTAGGACGTAGCAGCTGGGAGCATTGCAGCCCTACTAATGATGCCTGCCCGACTCAGAACAATCTTTCCCGGAATATGTCCTGTTGGGTTTTATGTTTGTTTCAATATACTGTTTGTTTGTTTGCCACTCAGAGCAGTCCAACTGGCTGTATTACTCAGTAGGATGCTAGTAAAATTTAATAGCAAACCTTAAAAAATGTTTATTTAATTGTACCATAGAAATGTTTGGTCAAAGGAAAAATATTCCCCCCACAGCCGTATGTTTTCTGTTTGAAGTGCTTTTGGATTGGACTCAAGGCAATTGGGACTTTGCCAGGAAGGGGTGTAAACAAGGGAGGCGTGGAGCTTTTATTCTCAGAGAATGTATGGCAGAGCTAGGGTGCAGCAGTGCCAGGATGTTTATGCTTTAAATTCAAATCAGACACACAAAAAAACAAACAAAAAGCCATTACTTTTACTTGAGAAAGGTATGTGCTGGGATGACATTGTTGTAGAATTTAGATAAGAAAGAATTTATTAATTTGTGTGGTTCATCTGCCTGCCAGAACAAAGTTGATCCCTATACACCTTCAGTATTCCAGTCTCTGGACTAAATTGAACAATATTTTTTTCTGGAATATTATTTGTTATCTTTAAGTATCTGATAATCAGGAGGATTTGATTATATACATCAAAAATAATTCTAATTTTATGCTACTGCTTTTATAAGTAGCTCTAATGCAGACAAATATTTGCTGAAGCCTTTTTTTTTTTTTCAAGAAGGTATGTCATACAGTCAAGAAGTAGGGCTGGAAGGTCCTATTTGAGATTGTTTAGTCTGTTTCTTTACGTCCAAAGCAGGATCAACTCACTTCTTTTGTTTCACTTGTTCTTGAAAATCTCAAATGATGGAAAGTTCATCACCTTTCATGGAAATCTCTTCTCTTGTCCAGCTATTTATCACCTACAGCTTTTTCCATCTCCTTTTCTGCAAGGTAGGCAATAACTCACTGATCTTTGTCCAAGCTGTAGAAGAAAAATAGAACAATTCCTTCTCCCTTTGCAGCAACTTTTCACATCCTTGGTATCTGTTACCTTCTGTTTTCTAGTTGAGCCCACCCAGTTCTTCCAAAAGGGACCCATTTTCTAGACTGATGAACATTTTTGTTGCTCTCTATCTGATACCCTTTCATTGGCCCACCTCCTTTTTAAAGTACAGTGACAAGGATATCAGGTGAGAAACACTGTCTTTGCATAGCCACACGGAAGGATTACTTCATGTGACTTTTACGTGCAACTCTCCTGTTTACGCAGCCCACTATAATATTTATTTTTTGCAGTCGTGTGACAATGTTGACTCAAGTTCAGCCTGTGAACCTTGGTAACCTCCAGATCCTGTTTCACAGGGCTGATGCCCAGCAGACGTTTTGCATCCGGTGTTTGTACAGTTCATTATCTCCACTTAGAAGCGTTCACTTTTCTCTGTTTTCATTGAACTACATCCAGCTTTTCTCAGCTCATTTCACCCATTTGTCAAGCAGATTTTAAATTCTAATCCTGTCCTTCAAAATGATTGCAGTTCCTCTGTGCTTGATATTCACCCATTAAAAACCCGACACCATGCTTCAAATTAGGGGGTAATCTTCCTAACCTGTAAACCATTTAACAAAGTATACGTCCAAGAGCTATAAGACACCTGTCACATGCCCTGGAAAGCTAAGAGCAAGGTCAGCTTCAATCATGGCTCACACAGGTTCTCAAGAAGGCCAGTATCTCATTATCAAGACAGCTTTGGGCACAGAGAGAAGTGGCAGCACGGCCCAAGTCCATGGCTGTCAAAATTTCATCCAGAATTCAGTGATTTGTGTTACCCAGGAGCCACCACACCATCACAGCCCAACTGCTGGTCACCCCACAAAGACACAGTGTGGGAGCTGTGAGCTGTGCTCATGAGCCATTTGCAGCACAAGAACCATGTAGCAACTGCTATGCTTATATGTGAACATATTTTGGCATGAACATGGACACATTTTTAAAGTCAATTATGCCTCTATATGTTACTATTTGTTATATATGCATATATTTTACATGTTAGGAAACAAAAAGTTTAAAAAGCCCTGCTCATTTGACTTAAAGACCACTGATGATATGCAATCAATAACTCCTGTAAGGGAATTTATAGTACAAAGCATTCTCTTCTAACTCCAGCCAAATGCATATCGCATCTCCCTCTAGTGGCTTAATCTACATGTCAATCCTCCAATGATAAACGTATGTATTGGTATATATAAATGTATGTATTGGTACTAACTCTACTTTCTTGTCATGGACAGGAACGTAGCTCACTCATATGGAAGAGAGGTCATTTATGAGCATATCTTTCTTTTGTGGAATCTTCTTTTTCTTTAGTTCCTGACAATGCTTAAAGCCTGCCTGAGTTCTCTGCTGCAACACAACCAAACTCTGGCTTTTGCATACAGAAAATCATGATACATAGGAGGAAAATGTGTATTGCCAGTCTAAAATTGTTTTTTTTGTTAAGCTAGCAAAAACAATGAGACAGAGGCCAAAATTCAAGCATGTCAGACAGCTTTATAATGTATATTTGTATTTTTATTTAAAAGACTGAGAACAGCTCAGAGAACAAAATTTTTTTCAGGGTTTTGGGCACCAGACATATGCTGGGAAGCTTTACAGAGTTACAGCCAAAACTGCGTCTCTGTTGCATACACCACGTATATAGGTGCCGTATTTTGGATTGGTGGCTTATGTTCAGACACTTGTGTAAATCACTCCCACTCAAGCTACTTGTTTTCAGACTTACAGGTAAGTCATCATCCAGCTAATCAAGTATAAAATGAGGCAGTCATGACTCTGAGCAATTTCTCCCTTCTCTTCCCATCATTGAAACGTGCCATATGCCTCTGAGCACAACATGACCAACCCAGACGAAAGCCAACAACTTAACTACCCTCTGTGTTCATTAGATATTCTGCACCTCTCTCCAGCCCCGTGTCCTTCCTCCAGAAGACACATAAAACCAAGGTCTTGGGCACTTGTGTTAATTAACATTCCCATAGTCCTTTTTGCAAAACTGGAGATAATAGTCCTGGTGTGCTGGCCAACTTCCAGTGTGCAAATTACATTCGGCTTACCTCGAATTCCCCTGGCAGCCGGAGGTGGCTGAGGTATTCGGATGCTTTCCATCCTTCGCTGTGCTGTGCACACAGAATGAGCCAGGCTGGGAGCTGAGCTGCAGTGGAATGGTGAAAAGCTGCCCTTTTGAAAAATGTACCAGCTAAAGGTATAGTCAAAGATGAACACAAATACAAGGAGCTTATCCACTGCTAATATGGAAAGAAAAGAATTTATTTACTTCCCAATGACTAGTCTCTGGCAATAAATTAGCAAGTTTTCCCATTTTTCTTCATTTTTCAGTACACAGCTGCTCTTATAAATCACTAGCTATAAATCTGAGAGAGGAGTCTGTAACAAAGCTGTAATTAAGTCTTAAAATTCAGGTGTCATTTTATTATTTTCTGGGTCCATGTTGATATTCTCCATGGTCCTAGACAAGGTAGTTTTCTTCTTATTCAAATGTCTCATGTACAGCAAGCCGAAAACTAAATGCACTTATTAAAACCAGGTTTTTTTAATAAAGGTTGAGGCTCAAATACCTGCAGTTTAAATGCCTTTTTAACACCGGTATGACTACAAATTCCATTTAGGATATTCAGTTTGGGCCCCGAAGCTGTTCCCAGCTTTTCCCAGTCTGCTTCTACTCCATAATAAACCTCTATTTCTACCTGGGACGAAGAGGGGACTTGAAGATTCTGAATGGACACTTCAGCGTCCTTTTGGATGCTACCATGCCCCATCCATGATGCAGTTATTCTCCCATAACTGTGTGGGATATGAGTAGATGCTTCCCTAAAGCCTCATCATCCAAATCCAGGGAGCCAGATTGTAAAATTCCAGTAACACATCCCTTTCTCTCACCTGATTTGGAGAAGTAAATGCAATTACTCGATTACAGAAGATATATTCCTTCGATGACGGCTTTATAAAACTCATGGTTCCTTTGACTACTGCAGAGTTTCCTTAATTTTAAGAGCTTCCTTAAAGGCTGAGAGACCTGGGACTGTTTACCCTAGAGAAGAGAAAGCTGAGGAGCAATCTTATTAATGTATATAAATCATATATATATATAATGTATATAAGTGTACCTGGAGGGAGGGTACAAAGAGGAGGGAGCAAGGCTGTTTTCAGTGGTTCTCACTGACAGGATCAGAGGCAATGGGTACAATTTGAAACACAGGAGGTTCCCTCTGAACATCAGGAAACATTTTTTTAGTGTGAGAGTGACTGAGCACTGGTACAGGTTGCCCAGGGAAGCTGTGGAGTCTCCATCCTTGGAGATATTCAAAAGCCATTTGAACACAGATGGCAACTGGTTATAGGTGCTCCTGCTTGAGCAGGACGGTTGGATCAGATGAGCTGCTTTGAGCAGCCTGATCTAGTGGGAGAGGGGCTGGAACTAGATATCTTTAAGGTCCCTTCCAACCCGAACCATTCTATGACATCCAGTGCCTTCCAATCTCAACCATTTCACCTTGTTCCACACTGTTGAAGTTTAGGGTCCAGATGCAAGGTCTATGTGTAAGACTGGCAAAGAACTGGCAGGAGACAATGTGCAGTTTCACTGTCAACATGCTGACTTTTGTCTGAGTGCAATAGGAGAAAAATGAACGTGGTCCAGCATTTCAAAAAGGATATCAATGGGTCATATCAAATGTTCATCTAGACCAGTCTATTGTCTCTGTTGGTGATGATGCTGATGCATTAGAAAGAGGCAATAAGAAGAAAGTAAGCATAAGGCAGCGGTTTCTTTAGTGTTTTCTTTCCTTCCTTCACTCATCAGTCTGAAGATTACATGGTTTGCATGGCACCAACCCAACAGAGAAGGAGGGGGGACACGATATAACACAGGGGACAGCAGTGTGCAAGATTGATCATATTTCCATGAAGTCCAGCACAAAATTATTCTTCAAGATGTCAGATTTAATATTCTAGAGTTAACTCTAAACTATTCTGAGGCCTGTGCTTCTGTTAAAATCATGCAGTACTTTTGCTTCAAGGCAAGAGGCTGACCCCGATATAAACTGTTCTAATAGACAAGTGTCAAGATTAAGAAGTGAAATCAAAGGATTCTAGAGGACAGAAAAGCTATTTCCTATTCAAATCCCCAAGGCTTCTTCATTTGATGGTTAATTCCTTCATTGGAGTCTTACAACTTTTTCTGAGAAGCTGGCAGGACAGGACACCTGCTAACTTGTTTGTGGTTTGTTCATTAGGCCATCAATGAAGAATAGTATTGCTTTGCTTGAAGTTTTAGGTCACTGCTTATTTCAAACTAAAATGAAATTGTCAGTCCCTGGTATTAGCTTTTCAAACAAACTAAGTGATATTTATGATAGTCTTCTGTATTTATCTGCAAGATGACTTTATTTGTCATTGGCTGTGGATCTCTTTTTGATCTTAGATTATTATGATTTGTTTGTTTTATCTGTTTCTCAAAGATTTATATTCTGAGACTCCTCCAGTGTCACTAACAAAGATTTGATAACCCCGGTGATAAACCAGTTCTGCTTTTAACTTTCTTATAAGACTTCATTACAAGTGAAATTAATCACTGTAGATTTTAATGCGAAGAGAAGGCAGAGGCGGTTATTTGATGGACTGTGTTCAAAAAGCTGGGTAAGCTTTATATCACTCTATATGATAATAAAAAATTACGGTGTAAGACCAAGGTCATATCATAACACATGAGCAATAGCACCGTGTGCTCATGATGCACTGACAAAGGATGCTTGTTCAGCTTTATAGCTCATACTGTAACCTTTCTCTACTTCAGATGCACTCCTAATACATTTGCAGTTCAGCTACCTACCTGAAAATAGACAATACTTCAGGAATAGACAGTTACATTTTGTTCCAGTTAACTCAAGAAAAGCCTGTCTTCCATGTCTACATGAATTTGGGATTTTCAGTAGTACAGGTCCTGTCCTGGGTCTATGTTCAATGATAGCAACAATGCGGTTACTTGTATACATTATCATTTATATTCTTATTTATCTGTCTTGCTCAGTGCTTTAAAATCCCTTGAAAGCTCCAGAAATAAAGTAGATTCTGCAGGCAAAAGAGAACAGCATGGTTTGTTATATTCAGAAATCCTCAGTCAATGGGAAAGAGTAGTCATATTGAGAAGCTGTTCTGCTCAGTATTGGAAATGAATATATCACTTTTTTTGTTGTTGTTGTTCAGAGCAGGAAAATATGTGTTAAATAAAATATTTCCAGCTAGTATCTATTGGTGCATGAAAGGCAGTAATACAAGCTTGTCTGGACTGAGCTGAAGGAGGAGTGTGTCCAACTGCAGCTCTGAGGCAGGGAAAGAGAATTGTTTCACAGTGCCCCTATTCCTGTTTGCCTGTGGAGGACTCAAGCAAAAAGAGTCACTTACTTACACTTCCACATAGTCACCCATCTACTTAATTCTACCCTGCAGTCCTGGCATATGACTATTACACAGCTGAGGTTTGAACGGAGGTTTCCTGGCCCAGTAAGTAGAAGCCATTGGACCATAAACATAAACAGATGTTTGCACATGTGTGTGATTCACTCAAAGCAGCTAGCTGGGTTTGGAGATGTAGTTTATAAATACGTAGAGGATGCAATGATGAAATTACAGTAGGAAATTAATTATCTCCAATTCTGCCAAAAGGCATCCTGTTCTGTATAATTTTTAGGGTCTTTTGTTACCTCATTTTGGTAATGCTAAATTGAGACTATACTAAAAATAACTATTATTTCACCCACTAAATAACTAAATTATCAAATAGGTAATACAGTATTGCAAGAATAGTGAACAAGATGTGCACTGTCCCTTTCGTCCTTGTCACTATGGCCAGACTCTAAGCAGCTGGAAAAGGTGAAGCTCTGTGACTACACCACTTTACAACATCAAGGCTTGACCACTTAATGCTGTAAAAATACAGTGCAAACCAGCAATTAGGGACAAATAAAGTTGTGTTCAAGTGATTTGATGCAATGCACATACTATAGTTCATCTCTTCCAGTAAGACGAGAACAGATTTTAAAGCCTCAGTTGTAAAACAGGAATTTAAGTGATAAAAATATTCCAATGTGAGCAGCACCAAAGCAAGTCCATACAGCTGCTTTGCAGAGTAATTTCATGCAGTCATGGGTGAATGTGATTTTTTTTTTCCCTCGAACATGCAGGAGGAGATGACAGATTTAAGTGCTTCATGTGATTAAGTAGACAAGGTGGCCATTTTTCTGCATTTATGCAGAAGCGATAAAAAAGCGTGGTCATGCAGCAAATCCTGGGGTCAAAACTGCAGTTACTACTCAGGCAAAACTCCCATTGACATCTGTAGTTTTTATTGAATGTGGGCAGCGAGCCTTCTTCCGTGCACTTAGTCTGTCCTCACACATTCTTAAATAGCACCATCAGGTGGCTAAGCAGAGGAGGAAAAAAGGCAACGATTCACATCACCATTTGAAAGCCTAAAAACAGTAGCTGCTCCCTTTTGCACCCCCAAACCCATGAGGATTCAGCATAGCAGCCTACAGGGCATTAGGAACGTCTGACCCATGAGCTGGAGTCTTGCAGGAGGATCTCTGCTGAGACAAACCATGCTGCCCTGGCTTGAAGGCATGCAATGAAGTTTTGGGCCTGTTTACCTTTTTGACCCATTTGTGGCTTAAAACAGCAAGTAGCTCAGCATAGTGCAGCTGTGCAGTGCATGAGCCGAAGTGCTAAAGCCTGAACTTTTAGATGATCATGCTAAAAAACAAGCACACATACTCTGTGGTGTCATATGCCTGCTCACTGACCCCGCTAATGGTGGCCCATGAACCACAGAGGATGGGGTTAGCCCATTATATTCTGTTTCATGCTGAACTTTAAGCTGAATGGACTCTATCTATTAAAATTAATGTTAGAAATGGGAAATGTTTTTTTTTCACATCAAGCTCTTTTTCGTAAGCTCAACCCCACGCCAGAGAGAGCAGGGAGAAGGGAACGTGCTCCCAGCCAAACGTGCCCTCCCCTCTGCGGAGCCCCACAGTTTTAACCAACGCTTTGGTGTCCAAAGAAGTCGGACACCAAAGTACCGCACGGTGCTCTGAGCCTGCCGATGCTTGCACTGGCTAATTTCTGACTTGAATAATAACAATGAAACATGATTGAGCTGCTCGACATTTACAAAAAGGTGCTTGTTAAAAACAGTTCCTCCCAACTTAATTAACAGTAAAACCCTTTAGGTGTTCTACCAAGTACATATTAAAACAGCTGTCCTTTTCCCTGAAATGGAAGTAAACTAGAAGTGAGCTTCAATAAAACCAATGGACTATGACTTCTTCCAAGCACAACTGTAATGAAATGTTACTGCTGTAATATCCAGTTAAATAAAGGCTGGTGAGCTGGCTAGGCCAGCTGCAGTGGCAGATGCAGACAGGATCATGGGCTTTAAACAATGCTATCACTGAATAAACACAGACGAGGAGATAACATTTCTACACCTCCCCAGTTTCCATGAAATTAGTTTTTGTTATTCTAAATCCAAAAGCTGATAATCCTCTCAGTATAAAACGAACGGCGGTAATTGTTCCATAAATGGTATCATAAACTACTGTTAGTCATTAGTCAGGAACATTTGGAATTATGTGTCACCCACCACTGGAAATTGCATCATGTATTTCAGGAGATTTGGTGCTTTGGTTGGTGAGAGAGATCATCCGCTGGTTTATATAGTTTTTTACCTGTATGCCACGGTTTCCTTCTTAAGTTAGTTAATGCATGACCTAATAGCCACATCCAAAAGGAATCCTTCCGTATGGAAATAGCCCAGAAAATATCAAGTTAAGAACTGACTAAAGGAGTAAGTTAACGAATTCAATACAAATGTGGGTTTTCTGTGTTAGATGTGGCCAAAACGAGAGAATGTACATCCTTTAAGATATAATGAAGTTTTTAAATTAAACACAGTCCCAAACTGATGTCAAAGTTTAGAAATCTCTCCAATTTGTCTATTGCATATGATGTCACCTAAAAGTATCAACATTAAAAAAAAAACAGAATGAAAAAAAATGACAATAATATCCATGAAGCTTTTTGAGAAATTGTTGTGTTCATGTGAAATGTTTCAATCTCACCAGCATTTCCAAAGAAAAAAAAGTACTATTTAGTGTTGTCAGTCACTTGACAAGGCAGATCCAACAGACAATAAATGCCAAATAAGTATCAAAATTTACCTTGCACCCCAATCTAAGTGTCAAAAAGTATAATGGTCTGAGCTCAGAGTCTTCCAGTACCCTATAGGCCCACTGGTGTTCACGGACTGGGTTCGGATGCATATTTGATCCTTTCAGCATTAGTTTTCTTTTATCTTCCTTAAAACTGAACTTTTTGCCCCATTACAATTGACTTGTCAAGATAAGAATCTGTTTGGTTCTAGGATATAAGAATGTGTTTAATAACGATGGGGATGATTTGGTTACACTTGCTTATATTGAGTAACACCATTTTACCCAACAAGAAGTTCCACTGAAGTCAAAAGGCCACTTGGCACTTGAGTAATAAAGTGCTCCCATGCCATAATGAAGATGACTCAGTCCTACCCCTATGCATTTTATTGGAAACCATTTGTCCAGAGTCTGAACAGATTAAGTACTACTATTGTGGAAGATAAATCTTCACAAATTCACCATGTCATCTAAGCTCATTTTTATAGTATTTGCAGGAAAGAAGCTTTAAGCTTAGATAAATATCGAAGATGACACTTTCACTGAAAATAACCAGTCACTGGGAAATAAATGAAATGTGCATAGATATTGCTTTTAAAGACAAACTTGGTTGCCAGGTTTTTAAGGGCACACTGAAAACAAACCATTGAAATGAAACACAGTTTATCTTCAGGGATTTGCACAGAGCCCATGTAAGTGTGCCGTAAAGATTTGTGCACCTCTGAGGCCATCAGGCTTCTCCAGAAGCCAATGTCCAAGCTCCACAAGCAAGCGCAGGAGGTGGCTGCAAGAGTGAGAAAGGTTCTCTCGGTCCCCCTGTTGCTATTTCATATTCTGCATCTTCCCTCTCTTTTTTTGTTTCCACCAAAAAAACTTTATCTATCCCCATCTTCTTACTGGGAGAATGACGAAAGTTCTGGGAAGTATTAATACCTTTTAATACCTCTGGGAAGTATTAATACCTTTTAATATAAATGAATAGGAGAAAGCAATGGAGGAGCAGAAGAGAACCCATTGTTTAACATAACTATCCTATGGAAATTCATTTGGGATAACAGGTACAGATACCTGAAGGGTAAATATATTTTATTATCCTTTGGGCCAGACAAAACCGTTTCTCTTTTAAGAATAAACCCAATGGAACATTTCCTTCCCTCCCTAGCATCCTATTACTGTATTATAAGAGAAGGGTGATTGTTTACCATTGCTTATAACATATCACCAAACAATTAAGCCTCCTTCAACTAACATGATGGATTTGTAATGAATTTGCTTAGCAAAGTAATTCATGCATAGATCCTTACCAGATATCAGTTACCTGTTTCACAAGATTCAGGGCATCCATCAATCAAAAGGGTCCAGACAGTTGTTAATTTAGAGGCACATATTTCTACTTAAGCAGATTTTTTGACAGAATAATTGAGAGACACCAAAGCCCCGGTATATAGCCCCAGACTTTTCATAGAATCATAGAATGGTTTGGAACCTTTAAAGATCATCTAGTCTATTCATTCCTGCTTTAGGAATCCACTTATTTGCTCGATCATACAATAAAATGGTCATTCCCAATAGCAACCTTGCAGTTTTTCACCATGGAAATTAATATATGACCTTACAAATTCTTCGCTTCAGGCTGAAAAGCAACTGACATTTGCCTAACCTCAGCTTTCCTAAAGAGATATCAGCTGTGTCAAGAGCAGTGATTAAGAGCCACACAAATGCAATAAACAGTTATTTCATTTTCATGCACTATAATTTCTTAATCCACTATTTCCAGGGAAAGATGACCTGGTATTGAAGAGGCTGGCCTGAATCTCGAGAGACACACATTCAGTTCCTTGCTCCTTCTCCCTCATTCCAACCTTGTAGATTATCTGCACGCCTTTCCCCCCCCCCGCCCCTTAATAAACCAACAGAACTAGTTGTTAAAAAGAAATAAAACACCTCTCAATTTGTGTTACTCAACTCTAGTAGTATTGCAGCATCCAGCACTAAAACTGTTGCTTTCCCTGTTTCTGTCCAAGAAGTACTAATAAAGAGCATGATCGCTTCTTTCCATCGGTCGTTATAAGCTAAGTTCAGGCAGTTTGGGGCTGGTTTCGTGTGTGCGTTACCTGACAGGCCAGAGATTGATTTACACCCACAGCTGCGCACATGCATATCCTCACAGCTCAGAGCAGAGCGAGAGGATAATCTGCATCCAACACACACTGGCAAGACCATGTTGATATGCTGGGAAACCCTGAACAGATTTGCTAACCGGAGAGAGTTTAGTAAATCACAGGTTATCCAGCTTCATCCAAATTACATCAAGGAATCATGCAGAGTTGTCAGTTTAAGAGCCTACTGCACGCTGCTATGCTCCCTACATTGCTGATAAAACCTGAAAACATTTTCCCTCTGGTTGGACCATAATAATATTTTTTTTTCTCATTTTTCAATTTTCATAATTATTTTCAGTAATTTATCAGGGTTGCAATTTTTTCTGCATTGTCTTTATACGCAGATTGAATGATTGTTCCTCCCAAGGACATTTCCCTGGCTGTCAGACAATGACAGGATCAAATAAGGGGGGTTTAGACCCTTTTGCTTCTTTACAATTAGCGAACAGATTGAAAATGGAAACAAAGCGTCTTATTTATGCCTTTATTTCCCCCATTACAGCAGCTTTCAGACAAGCCAAACAAAGTATTTTTTTAGCACTTCATGTAATTATCATTGTGCTTAATGAAATTATGGAAATTTGTTAAAGAGATGTCAGTCTCTGGCTACTGTAGCTCGCATTGCACGTGGTGAGTAGCCACAAACAAAGGAAGCCCATGCCAAGCTGCAGTTTTGTATTAGGCACCTCTGCGCTGGGACCAATTTTCCAAAGGCACCCGGGGTACAGGTTGCAAGTGTTCAGTATCTGCGGGAAGGATCTGTAAGTATTTAATAGGTCCATTTATACACCATCTGAGCAGCCTTTGAAAAAGTCTTGGTGCCCTTTGAATATACTCTTCCGAATATCAGACCCGTTATTTAGGCAGTTTCGGTGTGACTTGAGCCGTTCTGAACAACGCAGCCAGAAAAGCCATTTTGCAAAGATGTAGATGTGTGTGAGTACTCATTCCCATACAGTTTGTGCTGGGGTGAAAACACCACAGAAAGCCAGAGAGCAGCTGAGGGAAACCCTTTGCACTGACAGCACAGTTCTCTGACTTATGAGACAGTTGCTATATATTGCAGGATTATTGTCAAGCTGAAACCAACAGCATGGCTGGTAAGTTTGGGCTCAGCATGCCTGAGCCTGCCCTTTGCCTCGCAGTGTGGGTAGACCCAAAAAAATTCCTGTTACAAAAGTGAGAGCTGCTGAAACATCCTTTCCAACTCCAGTTCCTTCACCTTCTGCCCTCCCAGGTGTGCTACTTCAGCATATGTGAGTAGCACATCAGAATGTAACAGAAAGTGAATTTATTTCTATATGGTGCTCCTGAGACAATATCAGTAATCCTTCTCTTTCTTATTTATTGTACTGGTGTTGTATTTCTTTATATTGAACTTACCATCATCTGCTCAGAGAAGTATGGAAGAGCTCATCTCTCATAAAATAAGTAAAATTATGGCTATGTTTTCCTTCTGCTGTCCCTCCCTAATGGGACTGTTGCCATTTTGAGTAATGAACCTCTACTTTAATTCCTCCTTTTCTGCAACAACAAAAGAAGAAACTGGACTGTAAATCATTCAGAAAAATAAATAACTTTTTTTGTCTGTTATGCCTGATTAAGTGTTCTTTATGCTTAAGCCCTTTACAGGAAAAATAAAATAAAATCTGGATTAGCACTTCAGCTGAGTTCATAATTTGTTTTGATTTGAAAAGTCATGAAAAGAAAGGGTTATTGAAGAGGTAGCCAAATACATTTGGAGAAGGGTCAGGCTGCAGGCCTCCCCAGTCCATAATTCAGCTAAACAGGACCAGAAGCCAGTCAAAAGTCAAGCAATCAAACAACAGTACTGAGACATATTTTTGCAATTCAGTATGATCAATGGGTATTATCACACAGAAAATACCTACCTTAAAAAACAAATGAACAAATAAGCACACAAAATATGGAAACCTGATTACTATGAAGGCAAAGTATGGTTGTGCTTCAAATCATCTGTGAAAAGTTGCTTGGGGAAAAAAAGAAGAGTGAATGTTTATAGAAGACCATTCATCTACATCTAGCTACATTAATCTATTTCAGATTCTCAGTCTCTGAAAAAGAGGAACTGCAATAAAAGGGAAATACACCTGATTTCTGCCTTAGACCAGCAGCAAGTTTCTGTTTCAAGTTGGACGTGAAATCTGGATTTTCAAACACACAGGTCTCCAAAAGGGACTTTTGCAGCTTTATGCATTAATTTACTCCCTCAAATGTGAATTTTACACATCTGGATTATATTGTCTAGCATGTTACATGGGGGGAAATGCCATCAGGGTGTTCATTGCACTCCCTGAGGTCAGGCTGCTGCACATGTGGGGTTGCCACCTCAGGAGGGAATATCGCTATCACCAGTGTGAGGGGGTCTCCAGTGACACTTTGCCTACTGGAAGGGGGACAGCTGAGTACATCAAGGTAATGTTGCTACATCTGCTCTGGCTTGGTGCTGCTGCAGCCTGAGGTGGAAGAACGGTTCACTGAACCCGTGGAGCAGCAGCCCATGGCAGCGCAGCTTGGGACTGATCCCAGGTGAGGTGTCCTGCAGGCTTAGCTGCTTCAAGGGAGAGCAAGGAGTACCAACATGCATTCACTGCACTTAGTTAAACAGTGATAGAAATGGCTGAAAGCAGAGATTATCCTAAATTAGCCAAGGAGAAGGTAGACACCCTTCTGCAATCTCTTCTTCCTCTCTTCTTCAACCATCTTAATGATTAGTTAATAACAACCTGGTTCTGTGGTAACAAACGAGTACCTTCCCAGTGAACTCATAACCTAAATACTGATGCATTACTTTGTGCTTAATGCTATGTAACTGATGTGACTTGAGCCCAGTCCTGCATCCGGTTTGTTGGAGCAAGAATGAATTCTCATTGTCCCGTTGAGGTGGACATTGCAAGGATGGAAAAGCCAGCCCAGCGAGTACAGGGGCTGAGCCCACACTGCACACTGACCTGGCTGCGAGACCAGCCTGCATGGTCAACCTTTGCTGCCATTCACATTTCAAAAATGCAAATACAGGTTCATCCCTGGTCAGGCAACGCCACCAGGGTACCCTGCGCTCCTCAAGTCTGGATGCGCATGGCGGGCTGGTTTCTCACAGCACCTGGCAGGACAGGCATGGTGACAGGTCGTCCGTGAGGCTGTATCTGGAGAGAAGGCAAATCACACAGTGCCTTCTGCCCCTCCAGCGACAAAACTTTGAGCTTCACAGTCACAACCAGAGAATTACTATTCTCCACTGTTAGCCTTTGTGGGCAGTCTTCTTCTATACACTTCTCCTGGAATACAATCAGCCTTTTAATACACTTGGAGAAGGCCTTTTGATTCTGGTTATTTGCAAAAAAAAATTGCAATGAATAATACTATTCACTAATCAGCTTTAAAAAAATTTAAAAAGGGAAGGCATTAGTTTGCAGCTTTCAGTCAGCTATCAGTTCCTGAGATGTTTCATTTACAAGTTGTGTGTCTGATTGGCTTGAACTTTGATAGAGCTTCAGCCAGGCTGTGATCATTATTAAGCTATCATATGCAAAATACAGCATGTTTTTGACAGTTCCTGTCAGCTGCTGAGACAGATTTTTTCCTGATAAAACATGTAATGAGCTTTGACAATCATGTAGTCAAATGTTTACGTATTTGTCCACATATCAGTCTGCTTAAATATCTTTATGCTCACTTTGTCTCCGGGCATGTTTGTTAAGTAGGATACACTGCTGTGAAGATACGTTATTGTATCGTCTGCAAAATGTATTAAAGATGGAAGGTTTAAACCAAAGGTTAATGAATAGCTGTAAACTCTGAGAGTCAATTCAAGAGCTTAGAAGGAAATCCTTGGCCCCATGGCTAAGTGTATGCCTAAAGGGAACTGAAGTCAAGACCAAGAAAGCTCAAGAGTGCATTCAAAGCCTGAGGGAAAGGGCATTGCTGCTGTTTGCACTTAAAACTATCCTATGAAGGCTGTTATTTTCCCCAAATTTCATGAGTATAATTTAGCGATTTGCTAGTGAGGGAAGAAGCTCATTTTCACTGCAGTCACTGCTCTGCTCATGTTAGCTATCTTGTAATTTTAGGCAGCCACTAAGTCCACAGAGGATGCACTGGGTCTAGTTCCAGGCACAAATTTCAAGAAACGCTTGAAAACGGAAAACATCATAAATTGTGTGGGAAAAGGTTATTCTATCAAACTTATGAAGTTGGTCAAGACAAGTAATAAAGACCTAAGAGTTTCAATAAATGTGAACATTTTTCTGCACCATCTAAAGATAATGTCATTCCAGTAAACATTCCTCAGTGGTATTTCTGATCGTCTTTCTCATTGGTTGCTCCGATTCTGAGAAAATTTGTGTATGTGGGTTGACTTTCTAAGAGAATTTCTATATTGCCACATGAAACTGAAATGGGTAAGATGAGGGATTAATAGAGGAATTATAACGTGGATTAGGAAGAGACCAAAAAGAGAGAGTGCGCCATTTTTTCTGAGACAGGAACTACTACCCTGAAGAGAGATTACCAGTGAAATTCCTGAAAGAAAGATTTTTGGAACAGATCTGACTTGGGGTTTTCTTTGAAACCATTAGCATAAAATTACAACTGATTCTGATATTTGCTGATGTTGGAATGACTCTTCATACCAGATGGAAGATTTGTGTGGTCTTCAGAACATACTGAAATCCGTAAGGGAATATGACAAAATGCAAAAACACAAAGTGCAAATGCCTGTGCTGAAGGACAAATTAGAAGAGCTCTACAGCAAGCTTGGATCTCCTTATCTAGAAACTGCAGAAGCGGGAAAAAGTCTTGGATGAATCAAGGATATGATAGAAGGAAGGATTCATAGGAAAAACCAATATTGGAGAGTTGTTAAAAATGACAACTGTTGGGCACCAAATACTTGTCCTGATCTGAAACAGAAACAGTAAGCATGAATCAAGAAGTCTGTGTCAGCATTGCTAAAAAAAAGCAGAAAAACAAATGTCTGAGATGGTAAGAGTCTCTTAAACCAACTCTGTCATCAGATCAATTAACACATGGAACTGCACCATCTATTATCTCTCTTAGACATGTCATTAATAACCATACAGGCCTTCAATGTAGTGCAGCTGTGAAGAAATAGATGCAATGCATTTACTGTGTCTCAGGCAGGGTACTTAAAGACTGGGAAGCGTTGTTATTTTACAAAGAAATGTTAAGATTTCATCTGGAATAAAATTTATGACTTGCAGTTGAGAGAGAAATTTAATCTGAATTAGGTGATTAAAGGAATTGCTAAAATGACATGGATTAGTCCATCCTAGAAAAAACACGTTTAGTGTACCAAAACAATGGCTGAGAAGTAGGTAGGATTGTTCACTGTAAAAATATTGGAGGAGTAAATGCTAGGAAAGAAAGAGAGCGATTTAAGGTGAAGGACAGTGTTTGCACAAGAAGTGTAATCAGAATCAACCTAAATGAAACAGACTCCAAACCGAGAATTTCTCATGTATCCAAGAAAGCAGATTCCTCAATAGCTGTGTAGTGGGATGTGTTGGGGTAACCCTGAACCCCTGATCTGCTTCTAAATGAGATTCAATGATACAATGTCTGAAAGATCAGAGGATGGAGTCTGTGATCCAAATATTTTATACAGTTATGTTCCCAATTTTTTTTCCACCACATAGACAGCAAAACATATTAAGGCTGCTCGTGTTTGCAGGGGATGGGGCAAGGGTTGTGGGTAGGAATCTAATGAGAGAACAAAGACAATCAGGAATTATGTAAGTGATGAGACCCACAGTGCCAATATTGAATGCTTGCATAAAGAGTCAGAGGAAATGGGTTTTGTATCAGCTATGTGTGCAAATATGCCCCCACAAACAATTCATCTGACAGTGGCAAATAACTTAGGTGGCTATTTTAAAAAGTCACCTTAAAACTATAAATTTACTGAGTAAATTATTCAGTATGGATTGTTCATGCAACTCTTCTTGTGATGTGTGAGAAGAATGAATTTAACTATTTTGGAACTGTATGTGCTCCTTTTTTAATCAGTGAAGTTCCAGAGATAATAGAATTTATTCATGAAATTTACACTTCAGTGGTGTAAGAAAATGGTATAAAATCATAAATGCAAGATCACAGAAAATATTGAAGCAAGTACTGGCCTCTAATTCAGCTGAAGATTTTGTTTACATTGTAAGCTGTCATAAACTTAAGATGTATCTGTATCTGATGTTGCTGTATCTTTTTTGGTTCGGGAAGCATTTGGAGGGGCCCATGTTGCCATGTTGGTATTTTACAGAATGACTGATGAAACCACTGTCCCTGGGATCCCCCTTTAAAAGGCTTGCCCATAGACCAGTGAAGAAAATGGAAAAACTCTTTCTAATTCCCATGGGCTTTGAACAGTGCCTTTAATATTATATGATAGCTGAAGCAATTTTATTGAATTTCAGAAATGATGTTCACTTCTGTAGCAAGATGGACATGCAGGACTTGGTCTTATTTAATATTTGAAGAAAAAAACATCTAACACCCCCAAGCAGACTTCATAGATTATGAATCAAAAAGTATCTTGCAGTCTGGCCTTGAGCAGAATACTGGCCATGGGACTTCTTGTTTGACCCAGTGTTTTAGAAAAATGTGATTATATTTTTTTCAGTGACAAGGAGTCAAGAATAAACCTTGCAAGTTGTTACAGTGAATAATTCACTATCTCATCATATCTCTTACTTCAAACGTCAATTTATCTAGTAATCTCCAGTTACTCTAGGTACCCAGACACAGACTATTCTGTTCCTTTTGCCATAGCACCTCCTGTTGTCAGATGGTCATTTGTCATAATCACAGAGACATTTTTAAAGACTACTTCCCAGTGTTGAAGCAGAACCTTCATTCTTCAGTGCTGAATGTCTGGTTTGCTTGTTGTCCTTATCAAAACACATAGCTTTTTGCAGTAATGCACTTATCATGCTATCCAGATCACTCTCTATCAGTAATTTGTCTTCTTTGTTATTTATCATGTCTCCATTCTACGTGTCATCTGCAAATTCTATCAGCAATGATTTTAAGTTTTCTTTCAGATCATCAACAATGTTCAAGAATTTAGGAAGATGAACAGCTCTCAGCAGCCTCTCACCAGAAATTCATGTACTTTCTAATGATTTCTCATCCATAATCATACCATGAGACAGCCATTTATATCCATTTTAGGTGTGTCAGGTGGATTTTAATGATTCTTTTCACTTACCAAATAACATGCATCTCAAGCCAGACGCCTTATGAAGCCTGAGTACCTGATGCATGACCAAGCCCTGATGCAGTCACGTTAGGGAAGGGGTGGCTGGAGTCATGTTATAACCACCATGTAGCATGTTTGGCTGTGTTGCTGGGGGATCTACAGCCAAACTAAGTTCCTTTGAACATCTAGACATGGTACACTATATCAACATTGTGACCTTCATCAACCAGTTTTATAGAGTCATGAGCTTGTAGTCAGTTTGACAAGACTCCTTTCCCACTAACGCAGCCTTGTTATTTTAGCCTCCTTCCTTTCTAAGTTAATTGAAACCAATACTAGCCAGCCATTATTTTGCTTGGGAAGAATGTCAGGGTCATACCACTCACTTTATTCCAAATATTAGACCAGCATTAGGTTTCCTTCAGCCTTCTGGATCTTCTCAATCAACAATACAACAAGTTCCTCAGGCAGCTCTTTTAAGGATTTTGCTTGCAAGTAATCCAGATGCAGTATTCAACTTTAATTTAATGCTTTTTTTACTAATTGACAAAAAATACTTTCCTCCTCATTGGATAAGATTATCCTTTCTCTCATTTCTATCTAGTAAAGTAGCAGCACCATCATTAGTATTTCCTTTGTTCTTTTGTTCTTATTAGCCTTAATTCTCCAGGCTATGTATTTGTTCTTTTCCTTCTCTTACAAGTTTTCGACAAACCCCAGTTTCTAATTCCTATTATTTCTTCTAAATCCTTGACATTTCCACCTGTTGTGAAAAGTATGTTTATTAATATATGTATTTGTTTCCCAACTAATAGACTATCTTTTTTTAGTAGAGGGCCTACAGTATGCTGTGAATTATGCAAATATATTGGAAAACAGCCACCACTTTAAAGCAGTGGGGTTCTCAGACCTTTCTTCAGGTCCCCTGCCCAGGATATGTTCAGTTCAGTTCCCCCCGGTTTTCCCTCCATCCTGCAGTACTGGGAACACAGTTATCCCACTAGGGCATGCACCCTGTGCAACATAACCAGAAAGCAGAGGTAGAGGATCACTGGGAAGAGAGTGGGGAGAGGCTGAAGGAGATGTGGAGATAGGGCTTGGACTGGGGCGCAGGACAGCAGAAGTGGGAAACTAGGGCTGTGATGAGCTGTCCCGCTAATACTTCTAAGCCATAAGCCTGTAGAAGTTTCTCCATTACGTGGTTCTGCCCCAGTCAGTTCCTTCTGGTCATATCCCTGTAGCAAATGTCCCCCAAATGTCCTCAGACAGAATCACTTTTGATTTGACATGCTGGTTACGATACCGTATGAAAGGGAGAAGGTTCTCCTAAGGGACTCTCTCAATATTGGTAATTGTTCAAAGACAGTCATAGAGCTAAACACAGTTAAAATCCATGTGACCTGAAGCTTAAGGAAATGTTCACACAAATCTCTGCAAAAGCAAGCCACCATGATTTGTATGTGACCTTTCCCAGCTGCTTGTAAGGGAACAAGTTTTATGATCAGCTTGGTTTTCCTTTGTGCAGGAGGAGGTTGCTCTCCCTTTTCCTTCCTCCAGAGTGTCTCAGTAGAGAGAGACAGTGTGTCTCTCTGGGAAAGGAGAGACCTGTGGACACAAGGGCAGCTGTAGTGCAGTATGATGTCAGATGTGTTTTAACACAGCTGGCAGAATGCTATAAAACAGTGGTTTTAGTGTTTGGTTGAGCAGGGATTTGCATGAATTCCAGATGTTCACTGTATGATCAATCTTGCTATGTACACAAGTGTGTCCCCATGCACGTGTAAAACAAAGCCTGCCTAACCTAGGGAGTGAATAAGGGCACGCTTGCTTTCCTGGAAGTCTTTTGTTTGCTTTTCCATTCAGATCTCATGTGTCAGGTCATACACAGTTTCTATCAGGCTCATGAGATTAATACAGGACTTTATGGCCACTATGATGATGTAATGCCTTGATTTCACTGAAACTGAAGAATCTGTACATAAGAAAATTAAGTTAAGGTGACAATGGCTAAAAGTAACCTATCTGAGCCTTTAGAGATGGACACAGATGCTCGTATTTCAAGGCACAAACCAACCTTTGAACTGGAGATTAGGAAGGAGTCTTCTCTATAGGCAGGTCATGCTGTAATTGTTTCTAAAGCCTTTCTTGTCACATCCTCTAATGTAGCTGCTGCTAGCCAGGGTCATAGACAGTACTGCAAGAGCTGGATTCCTGGCTTGAAATGGTGCAGCAGTTCCTGAGTTCCTGTCAGTCACTATTAATTTACTTCATTATAAATAAGATTGGGATCAGGCCCTTTGTATTTCACAGGGAGCAATGGTTCCACTCTTTCCAAGGGCATCAGCATTTTAGTGTTAAAAAGCCTAATGCCCCCATGTAGCCCCAACAAAAGCTGTACATGACAACTATTCTCTGTGGACTGAACCTTTTATTTTCATTCTCCACAAGCAATATTACAGCTTAAAGCTACTTACAATACAGAAAGGTGACTAATAAATGAAACAGAAACTGGGAGCTGGAAAACACCAGGATTAAAGCCACACACAGACTACCAGTTTTAGCTGAAAGATTTCAGGAAACCAAAGCCAGCAGATTTGATTTGTTTGGGCTCACTGACTCTGAAGCTGGAGCAGAGAGGAAGAGGACATTGTGTTTGCTGCTCACCCCCAGGAGTTACTGCACTTGAAACTGAAAGACTTTCGTCTTTCAAGCCAAATATCCCAACTGTTGAAGACTCGGCATTCAAAAGTATCTCCATTGGCTCCAGCTGTAGTCAGATTTTAAAACCCCACCCTTGCCTAATCACATTATAGCAAATATTATCATTGAAGACTGGAAATGGTGGGCCCTGTTTGGGAACTGAATATGCGGCGATCTGCTGAGGACTACAAAAAAGTGGCAAGTATTCACATACTTTTGAACCTTGATGTGGAGATGGACACAGTCTGGGTAGCAGCTCTGGAACTTGCAAACATTTCTGAAGTGAAGCCCACAGCGCAAACCAGGTGTCTCCAAAGTAGCTAGGGCATTGGCAGAGACAGTGTTAATGTTGAGATGGGAATGAGTTCCCCAGGCTGGTACCAAGCCCATAAACCTTGCTGAGAGGCTGAGTTCACCCACTGGAGCACAGCATCACACTGGGACAGCTGGGCTGCTCCTGATGCAGTGGCCACAGCAGTGTGGACGAACCATGGGTTGAGTCTCTTTGCCATGCTCCTACTGATTGCCAGGTGCTGTAGGTATGGCCTCAATTTCATCTCCCAGAGGAGCCAGGAATCCAAAAAGCAACCTAATGAAACAGAGAACCAGGAATTAGTATTCTTGTACTTATTTATGATTTAATCATGGCTTGGGGTAACTTGCTGAACTAGCGTGAGTCAAAATACTCAGCAATAAAATGCAAATAACTGTTCCTCACAGGAATGCAATGAGATTCCACTCACCCTTTTCTATTGCTTTGCAGTCCTCACATTAAGGCATTTATTTCAGTGAAGGTACTTTCCGGGTGGTTATTGTCTGAATGAGATGCAAACAAAATTTATTTTGTTAAACATTCACTGTCATGGTATTTGAAAATCTCAGTCTGGTTTTACCAACTGACTATTTTTTCTCTTCACACAGGAAGAACATCCTGAATACCAAATAATCCGTGAAGTGTGTTTAAGCACAATATTACTGGAACAAGATTGCTGCATCATTTGTGAACTTTCCCATGGGGAAACAAAAAGGCAAAGCTGCAATAAATCTCCAGGTAAATTTTGCTTTAGTGGAGATCAGTCAGAGATATCCTTCATTCAGAGGCAACTAATTTATTCCTAAATCCAATAGAAAATACTGCTATCAGTGCCAGGATTTTGCAGAGGTTGAGGAAATTACTACAGTTGAATGAAAGTAATTTTTTAGCACTCTAATGACAAAATAAAATTGCACTATTGTTCATGTTGGCTGCAAGGGAAACACTGAACAAGAGACCCCATGGTGTCTCTATAAGGGTAAAATATTCCTTATTGTAGGAGGATGTATGCAATTCCACACAGTAACAAGGAGGAGAGGAAAACTCATAGGGTGATGTCTAGATGGTCTCTTCTCTCTGTGGGTAGTTGAATAGAGGGGTTTAGCAATGAGAAAAGGGGAAATAGCTTATACTGAATTATGCCCTGAAGGAGGAAGGTTTGTATTTAATGAGGCTTTTCATTGTTGATTTTTACCGTAAGATAACGTAAATGGTTCTGAATGAGTCACTTTTTCCTTACCAGTTTTAAAGTTGAAAAGTCCTGAGACAAAAAGCTGTGATGTCCAAATGAAAACAAGATAGAGGGCACTACTGTGCTTTGGACAGAGCTTGTTCTACTAACTTTCTACTAACTGCATTTGCAAAGAGGACAAGATTCAGCTTATCTGTTTGTGGGTGCCTATAATACAGCTGGTTTACTGAGGTCTCATCTAGTCAATTCAGTCAAAGAGGACAGCCAGAGATTCAGCTCACCCCAAAGAAGGCACCTGAATTCCATCATATGAATCCCACCTTTAGTCTCCTGTATATATTGTCCAAGACTTATTTAGCTGCAATGAGAGCTCAGGACGATGAGCTTGGGCCAGACACCTTTGTTGCAGTGATCTAGATTTCAGCAAAATGCATTGCATCCCAAATGCCTGATGCTGGTGGTGGTGACAGATTGGCTGCAATGCGGGAGCAGACAATTGCCCCTTTCCTGCAGAAGTTACACAGCTGAGCCTGTCATGGATGGGAACTGGAGCTGGTCCAAGCTTCTCAACATGTTATAGAATCATAGAATCATTTTGGTTCGAAGAGATCTTTAAAATCATCAGGGCCAACCATTAACCCAGCACTGACAAGTTACCACTAAACCATGTCCCTCAGCACTACATCTACATGTCTTCTAAATACCTCCAGGGATGGCAACTCAAGCACCTCCCTGGAAAGCCTGTTCCAATCCTTGATAACCCTTTCACTGAAGAAATGAAGTGCTGGTATGTTCCAGCTGCAGAAACACCATGGGGAAGGGCCAGAGAATAGAATATAATAGAATGTTTTAACTGGAATGATCATCTAGTCCAACTGCCTGACCAATCCAGACCTGACCAAGAGTTAAAGCATGTTGTTAAAAGGGCATTGTCCAAATGCCTCTTACACACTGGCAGGCTTGGGACAGCAACCATCCTCTAGCAAGACTGTTCTAGTATTTGATGACCCTCTTGGTAAAACAATGCTTCCTAAAAAAGCTGAATGCTTCCTAAAGAGCTGAAGAATCAGAAGATTTGCCACCACATGTCGAAGGCACGGAGTGTGGGAAGTGGCTATCCCTGCTGGGGAGGATCTTTCCTCTCCTCGCTGGGCGTCGATACTTTACACACCCCAACCCCTCCATACACAAGAAAAAAATACAGTGGGTCCAAGGTCATGTTTGCAATTCCCACATGAGCCTCAGATCAGCTCTCCCTGTGCCTTCCTACCCTGCTCATGCTGATTGCTGGCATTGTAAAGAACACTTAACGTGCTGTGGTAAAACAAGTTTCAGCAGGTGTTTCAACATATGCAGCTTAATGCCATGGGAAAAGGTATGCAAGAAGTACCGTCTACTCTAGGAAAACACCAAAACCAGCGTGTTACAAATATTTTCATTGAAGGGGGAAAAGTTGAAGTAAAAAGAAGTTGTTTTGGTTTGTTTTGGTTTGTTTTTAAATGAAGTTTTCCTGCAAAGTTTCATATTTTCTGTGGGGTTTTGTGAAGAAATCTTCTGACTTGGATCCTTTTTGGCTGGGGGGGTGGGGGTGGAGGGGGAATTAAAGCAGCAGAATTGCACCTGAATCAGAAAATATAGTTCCTTTCCTTTATTAGCTCTCTTGTCTTCTCCTCCTTTAAGAACCAGGATGATAAAGCCTCAAATTGTCATAATCATGTCCTTTCACATTTTCATACAATTTAATTAATATTGAAGAACCAATTTGGATATCAGTCACGACAGTGTATATCCAGTATAGCTTCTCCAATGTCAATGACATTGCAGCAGTATAGGACTAGCCATCTCAGAATGGGCCCTGAAGCCTTCGTTATTCTCTGAAAAATGTAATTTCTACTCATTTATCTCATTCTGAATTTCAATGAAGCCTTTAGTATTATCTCTCAATTCCAGTTTTAAGTATTGATAGTAACCTGCTGTGTGACATATATAATATCCAGCATTGTCTCTTTCACCATGTGAATCAGTTTCCAGTAAATAGGAATGAACTTGAGGTAAGTGTGAAGTGAGTGTACATTCGGTTGGGCTAGAGGGCATTTTGTGGTTAATGTCTGTAACTGTTGTAGACCTGAATTCAAATCCAAATAAATTCTGCTTCATACCAATTCCTTTGGTAATTTGCTATATTGTAAGACATCAGTGCAACACATATATATGACAGCACACAATGAGGAGAGCCCAGAATTCAGGTTACTCATAGAAATGGTGAATTTGGTAACTACCCAAACTAAATTCTTGTTTAGGGTTTGCTATTGCCTTCCACTGCTGTAACACCAAGCGCTTGGGCTGATCCTCTGCTCTTATTGTTATGCTTTCATGAAAGAGGCATCTGTGTGGGAGGTTTGGATGCACAGAGCATAGAGGAGCAAGCGTTGACTTGGTATGTAGCTGTTAAAAACGCTTAGGGCCATATTCAGATCAGCTTTTGAGAGTTGCAACTCCATTAGTGTCATTTAAGGATGTATTTAAAAGTAGAAAGAATCTTCTCTTTGGATTGCCTTTTTAACCCAGTATCTTGATTTTAAACAGCATTTTGAAGAACTGTAAGTGAATCCACATACAGAATTACATTGCCAATAGCAACTCTCATAAATGTCAGTAAAGATAACTTTGAATCTGACATATTGTTAAGTTTGTATCACTCCCATGTCAGTGAGACTGAACTTCTTTGCAAAGCATCATTAGCTCATGTCTCATACTGTAGGCAGGAGCAATGAGAATTTTGTATTTTTCAGAAAAAGAAAACAGTAGTAATGACTAGGAACATTTGTAGAAAGAAACAGCCTACTGTGTTTATAATAAGGAACACTAACTCCTTTAGTAGCATACGTGATCCTTTAGAGATTTTTTGACCTCCACAAGACAAGGCCATTAATGAAGACTGCAAGCAGAAGTTTGGAAAGACTTTGTATCTTGGCTTATCAGTTCTGATTCTCTTCTACTGCATTGATCAAATCTCTACAAATCAAAGAGAAGGCGCAAAAAAGTGCCATGTAACCTCTACAAAAATGCAAACAACATCATTAGGCCAGACTGTAGCATAAGCACAGCACTGTCACCTCTCTAAATTAGTGAAAATGAGAAGACAAGAAGGGACACAGAAAAACAAGCAAAAAAATAAGATAAATAAATGAAGAGGAAAACATCCTTCTACTTCCCTGCTTGTAGCATTTTTAAATAGGGAAAATTCTTCAACTCCAAATCCATCAGTTTGTATCCTATAATTACTGCCAGCATATCTGTTCAGGCGGATATTATTATAAATGCATAAACATAAAGACTCTGATGCTCTTGGTAATAAGTGTGACTGAAAGAGGAATATCATTATCTGTTGATTTATATTTACCATTCCTTGTCCAGGTGCTTCCCTCCTCTGTTAAATATACTCGAGATTATATGCAAAATTGCACAACTTAATGGACTGAAGAAGTTTGATGACAACACTTAAATTGCCACTATTTTTCTAGGGTTCCTCCTGCACATGATCTGTTGCCATTCACAGAGGTGTTTTCTAAGAAACCTATTCAACTTTGCACAGCCCTTTGCAGCAAGGGTAACTTTGCAGTTTTAGGAAAGAAAAAGGCTACTGTTAATATTTTTAGAGGGAAACGAAAGCCCAAAAACAAAAGAAAGAAAAGATCCTGGCAAGTTTGTGTGTATTTCTATGTATTTGATGTAATCAAAAAACTGGTGGACTAATGTCCTTGTTTGAGGGGCATCCAAACTCATTGTCAATGGTTCGGGACACATCCAGATCCCAACGAAGTCAATACAAAGACTCAGCTGAATCAGATTCCCACTGTAGTGGGACTCCAAGTAACCAGCCCAATGTGATCTAATTACAAAATTTAAGAGATGATTGCCACAAATCTTCTGAAAGTCTTAATGTGCATCATTCGAACCTGTCCCAATCACAAGGGAAAATACAGCACGAATCTCTTTCGATGATACATAAGGGAAATACATGAGAAACTGTTCAGATGATGGGCGGTAACCCATTACACATCTGCAATTCAGTTGCACTTACTGGTGTGTTCAAATCCTGGGATCTTCTTTAGCTGCTATTTTCAACCTGTTTTTTTCCCAGTGGCAGAATGAAGTCTATTTTCTGTTTCATGCCTAACAGGCAGGACTGGATACAAATTTTTGTCTAGTAAGTGTTAAAGCACAGAACTGAGTAGGAAGTCTAGCATGGCAATGGTTAAATTCAGGACCACTTTGTAGAGGAAATGAGGCAGGTGGAGACAGTCACTGAGTGGTTCAGCCTCCTGGAATCAATGACAAAGTACTAACAGAAAGGAAATGAAAACTTCAAAACTCCTTTAAAAAAGGTTTCCCAATATAACCACATTATCTCAGGTGTCTCTGTGTTTCTGGTGGTATGTCAGTGAGCAGTGATGTGTTGCATCAGATTGCCACATCCCAGGTACTGGATGTCATATCAAATAAGTGCAATGCAGCCTAGCAAACATCAGACTTAATATGATTCATCACCCTGAACAATCAGTATGTTGAAACTCTCTGCAACCTGTACTTAAAAATATGCAAGTGGTGGGTTTTTTTCCTCTAATCTATAGCTGTAGAGTGGAAACCAACATCTCAAATGTGAAATATGTTGGCGATAAGCCAGATGGTGGAGGGGAAAAGAGGTTTTAAAGTAAACTCACAGGGATTTTTCACTCTTTAGGAATAAAATTTAAGTATCTTTCCAGGTGGAAGGATAAACTGGTATGTCAGCTGTGTCAGTGAAGTGTGAGGAACTGATCAGTCCCTCTTTTCCACGAATGTCCCTTGTGTACCTCAGTTTTCCCCAAATATAATATTTTAGTATATCATGAGGAGACAAGGAAAATAAATTTGTTAGTGAATGCGAAGCACTTGGACCCTGTGCCAAAGAATGCACAGACAAATGGGTAGAAATTCAGGTGGAAGACTGCATATGTCTGTCTTAGACTGTTTCTTACTCTGAGACAGATAAAAAATAGATAAATAAACAAAAAAAATCCTGAGCTGACACTGCGTTGGTGTGTTTTCTGTCAAGCAACTGTGAGCTTGAGAAGTAAGCAGTGTCTTTGTCTCCTCATGCCAGGACCAAGCTTGTTGATTTTCGGTGATTCAACAGTAGCATCAGTTCAGGCCAGACAAACCAAGATGTTTCCTCTCCTCGAGGCTGCAGAGCGTGTGAAACTGTCTTAACTAGAAACAATTCTTATGCCAAGGAGAAAATCAGTTGAGCATTAAAGAGCCTACTCTGCTCATTGTTTGCCGACTAACCTGTTCAGTCGTATTAGAATTACAAATAGAAGTTACTAAGGATTTATTTACATTATAATGTCACTTTAGTTTAGTACTAGGACATGGGTTTGGGACTACAAATGATGCAGGGATGTCTTTATTTCCTGAATGTTTTGTTTCAATGACCTGATAGAATATGCTTTTGCAATGATCTCACAGCATGTACTGATATCTATAATCATTACTACATTTTTGCTATCAGCCTGGATTAATAATTCATTAATGACTTGAATTAATTTCTTAATAATTTGTTATACTTGAAAATCCTGCATATTTTAAAACTAGGAAAAAAAAAGAATAAGCTTAATTAAGGATTGTGAATCAGTTGGTGTAAAGCTAAATTAAAGTGTGTGCTAAAGAGCACTGCAACCATGATTTGAAGTCAGAATGAAAGGGAAGGAAACCAGAAATCATTTCCTGACTCTGTCTTGCAACAGATCAACTACCAAGATATGCTAGTATATTTTAATTAAGAGTAATTTCAAAGAACTACGAGCGCTGAGAGTGTCATAGCTATCTGCATTGTATTCAGTTGCCCTTGCTGCCTCATATAGCCTATGTTAAAGAGATGCTCCATGTAACAACTGACAGTCTTTTCCCTTGAAAAGGACACTCTGGGTCACCTCAGCACTGACTGTAGAAAAGTACAGGTCCAGAAGGGGGAATTACCCTTCAAGACTGATCACAAAGTGACTTTTAGTGAAAGGCTGCTAGACCTCTTTTACAGGTGTAGGGAAGGACTATGGGTTGGGTACAAATGAGGGCGCGAGACAGAAACAACCACCTCTCTGCTCAGTGATGAGTGTCACAGATGTCTCTGCTGTGACTGAGCCCTTTTGCTCCAGATAGGGTGGACATGACCTCATGTGAGGTTTGTGAATGACAACTACCCCACAGTCCCTGGAGACACAAGTGCTGTATGAACATGGCAAGGTGTTCACTGCAGAGTGACAGTCATGCACAGAGTCACAAAACAGACCAGAAATTTTTGTCAGCTCTCATTGGGTCTACTTGTGACCTGCAAAACAACAACCTGAGTCCACTTAGCAACCTAGGAATAGATGCCAAACAATGTCATTAAACAAACAACAGTGGAATCAGCAAATCTGTTCTACAAAAACTCTTTTCTTGTGCTGGGTTAGTGTACGAGGGAGACACAACAACCATATTAATGATTTTGGGCAATGTGTTGTTTTTCCAGTAAGTACTTGTACTGTTATTTTTGAGACTTTGAAATGACTGCAGCAGCTGCATTTCATGATGCACACTGGTACAGTAGTGCTTCCATTTATTGTTCATATCCATTTGCCTTTCTTTTTTTGTGTTAATGTTTGCTTTATTTTGGCTTCAGAGGTTATGTCCCTGGTTTTGGAAGCCACCAGATTCCTAAATCCACCTAGGGCCAGGAATTCCCTCACACCCAGTTGCTCTCTTGCTTTAGGATTAGAATCCAAAATCCCTTGGATTAGGATTAGAATCACAAAATCACAAAGTAATTTATATTGGATGGGACCTCTGGTGGTCTTCTGATCCAATCTTCTGCTCAAAGTAGGTCCAAGTTTGAAGGTAGGTTCAACTATCATGTTAGAGCAGGCTTTTCTCTGTCAATTTTTGAACATTTTTAATTATAGAGATTTCACAACCTCTCTGGGCTCTTATTCCAGTGGTTAACCACCTTCATCATAAAAAAAAAAAAAATATAAAAAATCCTAACCATAGTTTCCCTTGTAAAAAATTGTGATTGTTGCAACTTGGTCCTTAGCTTTGCTCTTCAACCTCCTATTAGGGAGTTTAAAGCAGAAATAAGAAATCCTCTTAGCCTTCTGTCCTGGTTTGGGCTGGAGCAGAACCAACATTCTGTTCAGTGAGAAAGGCTCTTACTTGTACTTGCTGCTGTGGCAATCAGGGTCAGCTGACCTGGCTGTTTACCCTGTGGAGGGGTCACACCTGTGGGGAGGAGTGGACAGGAGAGGTGACCCCAACTGACCAATAGGGTATTCCATCCCATCTGCCATGCTCAGTATAAAAGCTGAGGGACCAAAGGGATTAGGTTGGTTCCTTTCTGA